>JAVJHY010335164.1:0-20555 GCA_035593235.1 Phascolosoma agassizii | reverse complement strand
CGACGCAATGCCGCGATCAAGATTCCGGTGAGCAGCCGACTGTGCGACGTCATTCCGGCGATCACCGAAAGGAGGGTCAGCGGCTCGAGCCAGTGTCCGTCGGGGCCGGTCGGCTGCTTGCCGCCCTCGGTTCCGCCGAGCTCGGGGTTCCCGTAGGCCCCGAGGTTCTCTCCCATCACCACGTGGTCGGAGACGACCAGCCGGTCGACCCCGGCGGTGTCCGCAGCGCTGGCCTGATCGAGCATTCCCTGCCAACCTTCCTTGCCCGTTGCGGAGAAGTTGATCAGCTGGATCGAGAGGGCCGGGGTCACGGCGGCGAGCGAAGAGGGATCGGGCATGGGTCTGGACTCCGAAGGTGGGGGGTACGGCGCGGACTCTACCCTGCCGCAACGGGCGCCCCCATCCGGCCGCACCCGCGGTCTTGGCCACGCCATTCGAACTTCTCAGATCGAGCTAGAGTGGAACCGGAGGCAACCATGGGTCGACTCGATGGAAAGGTCGCAATCGTTACGGGCTCGGCTCGGGGAACTGGTGCGGAGATCGCCCGGCTCTTCGTCGAGGAAGGAGCCAAAGTCTGCCTAGCCGACGTGCTGGATGATCTGGGGCAGGCCCATGCAGACTCTCTCGGGAGTTCGGCCTTCTATGTTCATCTCGACGTTCGACAGGAACAAGATTGGGCCAAGGCACGAGCGGAAGTGCGCGCCCATTTCGGCGCGGTGGACGTTCTCGTCAACAACGCGGCGATCCTCGACGTCCGACCGATCGCCGAGCTGGATCCGGCCGTGGTTCGCAACATCCTCGATGTCAACCTGGTGGGGCCGATGATCGGAGTCCGGACCTTTCTGCCGGACATGACCGAAAGGGGCGGTGGCGCGATCGTCAACATGGGCTCGATCGACTCGATGGAAGGGATGGGTTGGGTGGGACCTTACGCATCCTCAAAATGGGGGCTGCGAGGTTTCACGAAATCCGCAGCACTAGAGCTTGGGCAGCAGGGGATCCGGGTGAATCTGGTCTGTCCGGCCGGCGGGAGCCCGGAGCTTGCGGAAGGCTTTCGCGCCAACCTCGTCAAGCGGATCGAAGCCGGCCAGAAACTCACCGTGAAGGGTCTGGACCACGGAGTCATGGGCGGACGACACGCCCAGCCCCGAGAGATCGCGAATGTCGTGCTCTTTCTTGCGTCTGACGACGCCAGCTTTTGCAACGGTGCGGAATACATGGTCGATGGCGGGCACACGGCCGGCCATATCTGGTTTGCCACAGAATGAGAATAGACGCGAGTTAGAACAGGGGGGCCGATGAGACGAGACGCCAGTTCACCTGCAGCCTATCGCAAAGATGTGCCGAGCCCGCTTCGGGAGATCCTGGAAGAGATTCGAACCCTCATTTTCAAGGTGGCACCCAAGACCGAGGAAGGCATTCGCCACGGAATGCTCGACTATCCAGAGCTGGCCAATCTTGCGGGACAGAAGGCCTACGTCGGCTCGTACGTGGCGCCGGACGTCCTTGCGGAGCACGCGGACAGTTTCCCTGGCGTCGACCGTGGAAGGAGCTGTCTGCGCTTCAAGAAAATGGAGCAGGTGAATCCAAAGGAAATCACGGCGCTACTCCGACGCGTGCGGAAGTACCGGGCCGAACAGGCCTAGACCTGTCGCAGGCTAGGAGGGTGGCGCGCAGCTCTCGAGGGAACCCGCGCGGCCGGTTTGGCCGACTCCAGACCGAGAGCGGATCACCTAACACGATACTCTTCGCCCAAAGAACCTGGGCCAGACCTCAGGGAAGCGTCAGGCCCGGAGCCACGTAGATCTCGATGAGCTCACGCTCCTCCGCGTCGTTTGCGGCGGGGTTGGAGATCAAAGAAACGATCACACGAATGATCCAACGGGAGCGGAGCCGCAGCGTAGGAAGATCTCTCCCGAACCCAAGTGGGCCGCCAAAGGCTTCGGCCATGACCTCGGCCACCTCGGCAGATTGGGACATCCGCGCTCCCAAGCCCGAGGCGGCAGGCGCAAACCAGGCCGCGGTGCCCGGGTCGGATCGCACCAAGCGCACGGCACCGAGGATCTGCTCGACCCATCGGGCTACCGGATCCTCGATGCCCACGGTTTCTCGCAAGAGCCGCTCACTGATTTGGCGAGCGGCGCGTCGCACATAGGCCAGATGCAGTTCGTGCCGATTTGGGAAGTATCGATACAGGGTTCCACGTGAGCATCCGGCCGCGGCGGCGAGCTCGGCCATGCCCGCCCCTGACACACCGCACTCCACGAACACCTTCGCCGCGGCATCGAGGATCTTTTCGGCCGCGAGCTCGGGCTCGTCCTCCCGCGACCAACTCATGCGGCAGTGAAGGTCAGGCTCTCGTGACGTCGCACGAAGGGTCCGGGGGCATACCGGCCGCCCTTCACATCCACCGAGAACTCCGGGCAGCGATCCAGCACTTCTTCCAGAACGATCCTCGCCTGAATTCGAGCGGCCGCCGCCCCGATGCAGTGATGCGGGCCGTAGCTGAGCGCCATATGCCTGCGGATCTTGCGGGTCACATCGCACTGGCTCGCCTCAGGCCCATACTCCCTTTCGTCACGATTGGCGGAGCCATAGAGCAGCATGGTCTTGCGCCCCTTCGGAATGATCTTGCCTTCGATCTCGACATCCCGGGTCGTGGTTCGCGCCAACCCTTGGACCGGAGAAGTCAGCCGTAGGAATTCCTCGATCGCGTTCTTGACCAGGCTTCGATCTTTCTGGATGGCCTGCCGCTGATCGGGCTCTTCCGTCAGATAGCAAAGGCTTCCGCCTAACAAACCCTGGATGGTGTCGTTGCCACCTGTCACCATCGTGAAGGCCACGCCTAATAGCTGCGCCGGGGAGACCTCGCCGCCATCCTTCAACCGTCCGTGAATGAGGCCGGAGAGCATGTCGTCTTCCGGCGTCGCTCGGCGCTTCTCGATGAGCCCGGCGAAATAGCCGAACATCTCACCGACCGCTTCGCCGGCCTCGAGGACGCTACCGCCGGCACTTGCCGACACGATCGCATCGGTCCAGCGCTCGAAGATGCCGCGATCATCGACCGGAACGCCCAGGGTGTGAGCCACCACCAGGCCCGGAGCTGCTCCACGCGTTCGACCACGAAGGCGCGAATCATCGGGTCGAGGGCCGCAATCTGTTGGGGGGTGAGGCGTTTGATGGCGAGTTTCCGCAGTGCCGTGTGTTCCGGCGGATCCATCATCACGATGGGCGCCTCGAGACCCATCTTCTCCATCTCGTTGTATTGGAAGGTGAGGCCCGACGCCGACGAGAAGGTGGCGGCGTCGACCGCCGCGTCCATGACGTGGCTGAATCGCGAGAGCACCCAGTAGTCCTCTCCGGAGCCGTTGTCCGGTACGTGGTGGACCGGATCGTGGTCGCGTAGGGCCGCATACATCGAAAAGGGATCGTTCCAGAGCTCGGCGCCGCGCGGCTCGAAGACTGCTTGCTGGAGATTGGACATGGAAGCTCCTATGAGAGGATCCAATAATACATAAAATGATTTTTGTTCCACAGGCTTCGCAGCCGGATCCCGAGAAGAAAACGCCCGGAAGAACGCGCGGGGCTCCTGGAGCCTGAGCGGCACTCCCAGACTCGTCCGATCTCTCGCTTGCCGCCGCCCGAGTGGGTCCGGGATCAGGCCGCCGGGCGGATCTTGTAGCGGATCGGGAGCGTCTTCAGGCCCACGACAAAGTTGGACTCGATGCGGGTCTCTTCTGAAGTCGGTTCGAGCATTTCGGCTCGACCTGCCAGCTCGAGGAAGAGCGCCCGAGTGCTCATCCGAGCCACATGTGCGCCGAGACAAAAGTGCTCGCCGGTACCAAAACCAAGGTGCCGGTTATGGGCTCGCTCGATGTTGAACTCGAAGGGCTTGTCGAACACTTCTTCGTCGCGGTTGGCCGAGGCATAACAGAGCATCAGGTTCTCGCCCTTGGCGATCTTCTGGCCACGCACCACGGCGTCTTCCAGCAGGACGCGCTTCATATAGTTAACCGGAGAGGTCCAGCGCACCACCTCTTCGACGGCCTTCTTGGCAAGGCTCGGATCCTCGCGCAAGAGCCGCAGTTGTTCCGGATTCTCGATGAAGGCCTTCATCCCCCCGGAGATCGCGTTGCGGGTGGTGTCGTGGCCGGCGGTAAAGACGATCAGGTAGTAACCAAAGGTCTCCATCGGCCCCATCAACTCACCGTCAGCCATGCGCGCGTTCGCGAGTAGGCTGGCGAGATCATCCTTCGGGTTCTTCCGGCGATCCTGAATGATGCGATCGAAGAGCTGATAGAACTCCAGGCCGAGCTCCTTCATGGCCTCCGCTCGGTCCTCTCCCTCGCGGCGCAGATCCGGGTCGTCCGACGCAAAGAGCTGTTGGGTCAGCTCCAGCAGCCGATCCTCGTCCGACTCGTCGATCCCCAGGATCGTCGCCAACACACGCAGAGGGTGGCGTTGCCCGATCTTGTCGATGAAGTCGCATTCCCCATCCTGACCCAAGGAGTCGATGATGTCGCGCGCGCTGCGGCTCACGATCTCGTCGAGTCGCTTGATACTACGCGGCGTAAAGAAGCCACTCGCCACCTTCCGAAAGTCGACATGCTCCGGCGGATCCATCTCGATGATCGTCCGCATCTGACCGAGAGGCGTCTTCTGGCGTTCTGCCTCTTGGCTCTTCTGCTCGTCGTTCATGATGATGGGACCTTCGGAGTTGCTGAAGGTCCCCGGCTTGCCCGAGACATCGATGATGTCGGCGTGCTTGGTCACCGCCCAGAAGGTCTCGTAGCCCTCGACTGCGCAGTAGTGCACCGGCGACTCCGCCCGCATCTTCGTCCAAAGCGCGTGGGGTTGGCCCTGGACGCCATAGCTCCGGGGGACGATGAGTTCACTGGGGTCAACTTCGAGCGGCATGACACTTCCTTCTTCGGGCTGAGAACGGGCGAGGGCCATTATATGGAAGGTTCCCGGCCGTGCCGGCCTCCGGACCCCATACATCGGAGCGACAGGAGTGCCTCCTGAGGCGTGACTTCCGGCTTCAGGGCACAAGCCTTCGGGCGGCGGAACAGGCGGCTGGGATGCGCCGCCCCCGGTGGGAGCTCGGCGCCGCGCCTGGTTGTTCTGTGGACTCGGACCCCTTCGAGAACTGCCGGGCGGAGGTCTCGGATACAACTGAAGCACCCGCCGCTCCAGTTCTACGGCGACCGGGCGACTCCAGCGGATCTGTCGGGGGCCCAAGTTCGCCCAGGCCGAGGCCTACCGCCGAGCTGTGGGTCTTTCGTTGCGAATTCGGGGCGAAGCTCGGGCCGGAACCCCCCAAGGCCCCTCGGGGATCAAATCCACCCTTTTTTGACTATGTGAAGGTCTTCACGATCTGAAAGTGCGGCTCGGACGACTCTATCCCTGTAGGAGGGAACCCATGAGCATCACCCGCAGGATCAAGACCAGCCTGACCGTCGCCACCGCCATGATCGGGTTGGTCGGCTCCGCAGCCGCCGCTGGAATCTTCACGACCACGGACGACAGCCTGCAGATCATGTCTGGCGATCACGGCGTCGGCGAGACCCGCCTCGAGCAAGACCCGATCCGCGGAGACTTCTGGGCGCCGGCGGGCTCGGACGCTGAACGGCCGGACGTCGTTCTCGAAGTGCGCTCCTGGAACCCTCACGTCGATGAGTCGGGAATGAGCACAGAGACGGCAGTAAATTCTCGCTAGAGCGTTTCCAGGGCCGTTCCGATAGCAGCGGTGAGACGACTCAGGTCTGCGGCCGGGGTCACATAGGGCGGCATCAGGTAGATGAGGCGACCAAAGGGACGAATCCATACGCCCTCCTCGACGAAGACCCGCTGCAATGCCTCGACGTCGACAGGCTCGTAGGTTTCGACCACCCCAATCGCGCCCAGCGCCCGAACATCCGCCACCGCGGGATGCTCGGCATAGGGAGCCAGTTCGACGTGGAGTTGGTCTTCGATCCCGCGGATCGTCTGCTTCCAGGGACCGCCTAACAGAAGATCGATGCTGGCGGACGCGACCGAGCAGGCCAGCGCATTGGCCATGAACGTAGGCCCGTGCATCAGCACACCGCCCTCTCCCGACAATCCGTCACGAACGCGGCGATTGGCGAGAGTTGCCGCCAAACTCATGGTTCCACCGGTCAGGGCCTTGCCCAGACACATGATGTCCGGCGTGACACCCGCATGCTCGCAGCCGAAGAGCTTCCCGGTACGGCCAAAGCCGGTCGCGATTTCATCGAGGATCAGCAGCACGTCGAAGCGTTCGCAAAGCTCGGCTATTCCACGCAGGTACTCGGGCGCGTAGAACCACATCCCGCCCGCGCCCTGGACGATGGGTTCGAGGATCACGGCCCCGATCTGTCCCTGGTTCGCTTCGAGCAGTGCCGCGACCGGGTCGAGATCTCCGTCGATCAAGCCCTGGCCGAAACGGCTCTCGGGCCGAGGCGCGAAGAACTGTTGCTGAAGGACCCCGGCGAAGATCCCGTGCATGCCCGTCACGGGGTCGCACACAGACATGGCTCCAAAGGTATCGCCGTGATAGCCGCCCCGTACCGTCAGTAGTTTGTGTCGCTGGGGTTCGCCTTGATTGTGCCAGTACTGAATGGCCATTTTGAGGGCCACCTCCACACTGACCGAACCCGAATCGCTAAAGAAGACCGAGTCAAGACCTTCCGGCGCTAGCTCGACGAGGCGACGGGCCAGGCCCGTCGCCGGCTCATGGGAAAACCCACCAAACATCACATGAGAGAAGTCGGCCATCTGCTCTTCGAGGGCCGCGTTCAGCACGGGATGGTTGTAGCCATGGATGGCGCACCACCAAGAGGCCATCCCGTCGATCAACTCGCGCCCGTCTTGCAGCAGAATTCGCACGCCCTCCGCCGACGCCACCGGATACGTCGCCAGCGGCGACGTCATGGACGTGTAGGGGTGCCAGATGTGTTCCCGGTCGAAGTCGCTCATGCCTGGATGGACGCCTAACGAGTCCCATCCAGGTACTCATCGAGGACCTGGTGCGAGTACTGCACACGCCGTTCCTGATGGGACAAATATGCCCCATGGTAGGCACGCGAACGCAAGCCCTGCTGCTGGCTCACGAAGACACTGGCATCCTCATCGATCCCACCACCCAGGAAGACCTCTCCCAGCCTCCCTTCCTGGTGAGGCACTTCATCATCTCGGCGTACCTTTTCGGACATCGACCGGGCTGGGTACTCGTCGACCCCGTCCGGGAAGAGCGTGAAGTACCAGACATCGAAGAGACAACGCTCAGGATCGGTTGGATGGGGATTCGGCCGTAGGAAGATGCAGCCGTCGGGCTTCATGCTGAACGCGAGGTTGGGGAACACCGTGTAGTGATAGTGATCCGTGAGCTGGCCATCGACATAGCGCGAGAAATCGAGCCCGCGCTGTGCACCGAGTGCCCGCTTCTGCCGCTGCAAGGCCTCGCGGATCTCGCCGGTGCGACTGCGAAAAGCCTCGGGATCCAGGTCCCAGAATCTCAGTTCATCCCGAAACGAAGCCAAGGTGCGTTCTTCATTCTCGCCGACGCGCGGGCTCGGCTGACCGCCCAGCATCAGCATGCGGGTGTGGCCATTGGGGTACAGGTCGAACTGAGTGTTCTGGTAGGTGTCGTCGAGGAAGTACTTCAGTGCTGGGTGCACGGTCGGGATGTGGTAGCTCTCGCAGAAGTTGTCCTGCACCACCTTCCAGTTGCACTCGGCCTCGAGCGTGATCCAATGGGTGCGCTTCATGCGGTGCATCTGATAGGTGTCGATTTCGCGAGCGACCGGCTCCAAGAATTCGGCGAGCGGCCGCGCACCGGCATCGAGGTTGAACCAGACGAAGCCCGCCCAGACCTCGACACGCACTGCCGTCAGCTTCATGGATCCGCAGGGGTCGCCCTGGGGATAGTCCTCTGGGTCCTGGGCCTTTTGCAGTTCGCCGTCCGAACCCCACACCCAGCCATGGTAAGGGCACACAAAGGCACCGGCGTGGCCGCACGTGTCGTGGACCAAGCGGTTGCCCCGGTGATGGCAGACGTTGTACCAGCCGCGAACCACCCCCGCGCTATCGCGCACGAAGACCAGGGATTCCCGACCGATTGGATGGGTGACGAAGTCGCCGTTTCGGGCCAGTTCCGACTCCAGGCAACCGATCTGCCAGACGCGGGTCCACATCTGTTCCCATTCCGAGGCCATGAACTCCGCCGACGTATATCGCTTGCCGGCCAAGGCCTGGGGCCGAAGCTCGGGCTCCGCTTGCTTCGCGGTATCGATCAACGGGATCGGGCGAGACGGGGCTTCGGTCATCGTCGCATCAGGGTACCATCGTTCCGGAGGCTCCCCATGACCGCCGAAAATTCCACCCTTGCCGATCGCCTGGCCATCCAAGACGTGATCGTGACCTACGCCAACTGCATCGACGACCAAGAGTGGGAGACGTACCGCGGGTGTTTCGCGCCCGACGTCGAAATGTTGGGCTTTGGGTCCGAACCCATCCACGGCATCGATGCCTGGATGCAATTCGTCGAGCGGGCCCTACATGACTACCGGCAGACCCAACACATGTTGGGCCCGCCGAAGATCGAGATCTCGGGCGATCGAGCCCAGATGCGAACTGACCTCCAGGCGCTGCACTGGGCCAAGGAACCTCGAGGCAAGATCTTGTCGCTCTGGGGCGCGTACCGCACCGACCTTGCCCGGCTGGACGGTGTCTGGCGAATGACCCGTCATCAGCTCGACGTGTGGCACACGAAGATGGAAGGATCCTAGGCGGTGTACCGACTCTTCACGTGGGAGCACAGTTATTTCTCGGGCAAGGCGCGGGCTTACCTTCGCTACAAGCACCGGATGTCAGGACTCGGCGAGGGCTTCGAGGATATCCTCGCCACGCCGGAGCTCATCGCGGGCTTGCTAACGCCGCGCTCGGGCAGCGGGGCGATCCCCCAGTTGCTGGCACCGGATGGAACTTGGGTCCAGGACTCGAGCGATATCATCGATTTTTGCGAAGCGTCTCATCCGACCCCGCGCGTGAATCCCGACCCGGCGGTCACCCCGCGTCAGGCCGTCGCAGCCTACCTGATCGAACTACTGGCGGACGAGTGGATGGTCGTGCCGGGTTTCTGGGAGCGCTGGTACTTCAGCGAAGACGGACGTCACCCGAGCCACCGGGTCTTCAACGAGGTCCAATGGGGCGCGGTCATGGCGCCCCAAGCACCCGGGGAAGCCCGCCGCGCAGCAGGGGCCGGCTTTTTTGAAGCGGCCTTCGGCATCTCGGAATCCAGAACGAATCCGCAGGGCGTCTATGCAGGTCTGGTGAGCCTCGGTGTCACGGAGAAGACGGAACCGGCCTGGCAGGCCAGCCAACATCATTTGTTAGGCCTGCTCGACCAGCACTTCGCCTCCCACGACTTTGCCCTGGGCGGAAGACCCTCCCTGGCCGACTTTGGATTGATGGGCCCGCTCTACGCGCACCTGTTTCGCGACGCGGTACCCGGTTTCATTCTGCGCACCCACTTTCCCTTTCTCAGCGAGTGGATCGAGCGCACCAACGGGGAGGGCTGCCTCAACGCTCGCACCTACGACCAGCAGCTCTACTCCCTCGATGAGAACGGTGAACTGGTGGGCCGTCCGGCCAGTGGGGACCGGGCGCAATGGTTGGCCAACGACACCGTCCCCGACACCTTGCTGCCCGTCCTCGCGGTGTTCTTCGAAGAAATGTGGCCCGTGCTTCGTAGCTCGATGGAGCGGCTGACGAGCTTCGTCGCCGGTGACGAACATGAAGCCGGGGGAGAACTGCCCGGCAAGACCTTTACGGTCACACCGGGCTTCGAGGAACTGCAATCCGGCGAGGGACCGTTAACCCACGAGTTCGAGATCGGTGGGGTGCGCGAGCGAAGGATGGTCATGCCCTACCAGGTCTGGATGCTCCAACGCGTCCGCCGAGTTCTAGAGTTGGCCACGTCGAGCCCCAACGGCAGGGCAGCGGTGGAATCGCTGCTCAAGAACTTCGAAGGCGGCCTCGAATTGTTGGAACTCGAGAAGCACCTGAGCGGTTGCCAGGTTCGCAAGGAGGGCGCCTTGCTCTACTCGGTAAGCTGAGCCCACGCTCCTGGCCAGGCCGAGGCCACAAACTCTCTGTCTTGCCCTCTCGCCGGGGACGCAGAAGAGAGGCCTAGGGTAGAGCTCGCAACTTCCATGACCGAACCCCTGCGCTACGACGGAACCATCTGGGAGGGCCCGCGACCCGCCCCAGAGTTGACCCGCCTGCTGGGGCTCGAGGATCAGATCCTCGAGCTTCGTTACGGCGAGGCCAGCCGCGCTTGCGTGCTCGGTGTCCCCCACCACGCCGGCCCGGGCGTCGACCAGATTGCCGCGAAGAGGCCGGAAGGGGGCCGCGTCTCGGACGAGAACGCCGTCCTGTACGCGCTGGCGACCTACACGGCCCTGGCTGAAGCGCGGATCGGGTGCCGCTTGGTCGTCGCCGTGCACGCCACCGACCACGACCCGAACAAGCTCGCGGAGAGCGCGTACTGCCAGGCGGTTTTTTCCGATCCCGAGGCGGAGATGTTAGTCGAGTGCCACGGCGCGGGTTTTGGTGCCCCTCATCCCTTGGAGATCACGGCCGGCCAAAACAACCGGAGCCGACCTCTCGCGTTCGCGGGCCAACTGGCCCGGGCTCTCGAGGTGGACCACTGGGTCGCCGCCCAGACAAAGCCCGGATTGCGGGAGGGACGCCGGCTGGACCGCGCGGGGCTAGCGGGTTCGCCCTGCCCGTTGAAGTTTCCCGCGCTACGAACGGCCTCGCTTTCGGAAGCCGACAGGCGGGGCATGCGAGCCTTTCACCTGGAGGCGACGCCTCGCTTCCGCACCTTTGGAGTGCAGGGCATGGCCTTGACGGCGGATGGTGCCAAGCTCGGGGCGGCGCTCGCGAACGCGATTCAGCACTCGCTCTCGCTCGGGGCCTGAGCCACGGTGGAGAAGCCCAGGTAACCTACCCTTGGGACCCACCCAGGAGGAATCCATGGCCCTCGCTGACCTCTCGGCCTTTCAAGCCCCGACGACCCTCGAAGAGATTCGCCTCGAACGCAAACGGCAGGTGGCACTCGGCTATCGGCTACTCGCATCGCAGCGCTGGGGAGACTTGGGAGATGGCCACATCAGCGCGCGAGATCCGGAGCGAACGGACTGTTTCTGGATGCTCCGCTATGGCCCCTCCTATCACGAGGTCAAGGTTTCGGATCTCGTCCTGGTTGGTCCGGACGGCAAACTGGTGGGCGGCGAAGGCGGGATCAACATCGCCGGCTACTACATCCATCACCCGATTCTCGAGGCCCGGCCGGACGCGGTGAGCGCGGTGCACGTTCACACCGGGTGGGGAACGCCCTTCGCCGCTGAAGCTCGTCCCATCGAACCCATCTCCCAGGAGTCGTGCATCTTCTTCGAAGACCACGCGATCTTCGACGACGAAGAGGTGCAGGTACAAGATGTCGACGGCGGCCGCCGCATCGCCAGAGCGCTTGGCGGCAACCGCGCGATCATCCTGCGAAACCATGGGCTGCTCACGGTCGGGGACCAGGTCTCCGAAGCCGTGGGGAGCTTCGTACACATGGAACGTGTCGCCGAAGTCCACATGAAGGCACGAAACGCCAAGCCGATTTCTGCCAAGGCGGCGCGCTATGCACAGGCAGATCTAAGGCGCTTCGGTCCGGGTAAGGTGGCCTTCGCGAACCTGATCCAAAGGCACATTCCCGATCCGTCGGTTGTGCTCGACTAGGACGCACTCCCGAACCGTAGAGGACCGGCTCTAGGCGGCCTCGAGGCGCGCCTGACGGCGTCCCCGCAGTGTCGCCGCCACGATGACCAACGGGAAACCGCTCAGGGAATAAGCCGCCGCGAAGAGAGCCAGGTCGAGGCGACCCAGCGAGCCCAGGGCAACAACGATGGTCAGTGCGAGATTCCTGGCGGAACACTCGATCAATAACGTGTAGCGATCGGCAGCGTTGAGGCGCAGGAGCCAGCCCAAGAGCCAACCTGTCCCCATCGCCAGAACCGTCCAGAGGACTGCGGCCGCAACGACCCAGGCGAACTCCTTTCCCGAAGGCATCAGGCTCTCCCCCGAAACGGCGCCAAGCACCGTGAGCAGCAGGATCGCGACCACGGCGACCCGATTCGCTGTCCCGACATAGCGCTGGGCGGCTTCCGGCCGCCGGGCCCGCGCCCACATGCCAAGGCCGATGGGGATCGCGAGGAAGACCACGAGTTGGGTCACCATGTTGGCGACGGGCACAACCACCTGAGTTTCATCGTCGGCCAACACACGAATCGCCAACGAGGTCATGGCGGGCAGGACCACGACCGCCATCAGGGATGCAATTGCAGTGAGGGTCACGGAGAGGGCAACGTTCGCACGGGAGACTGCAGCCATGACGTTCGACATTCCGGCGCCGGGCGTGGACGCCAATACGACGGCGCCGGCGCCGATCATGGGCGAGATCGGCATGAGGTACGCAATCCCAACGGCGAGCAGCGGAAGCAGGATCAACTGGCCCAGGGTTCCGCCGACCACCGCCTTCGGAGAGGACATGACACGCCGAAAGTCTGCCGGAACCAATTGCAGACCCACCACGAACATGAGCGGCAATAGGATGAGCGGACCGAGAAGCTGTTGGAAGGACTCCACGCGTCGTCAGCCTACCACGGTGCGGGTCCGAAACTCCCGAAACCCGGTCTCTCGCCGATGAGTTCGGTGGTAGAGTGGGCTCGCCATCCACAGGAGGGAGACCGTGAGAAGCACCGATCTCGAGCTTCCAAAGAGCCTCGACGCCATTACCGTGGATTGGCTGAATCAGGCGCTTGTTCGCGGTGGACTAGAAGGTGCGAGGGTCGAAGACTTCGAGCTGGTGGTCATGGGCGAAGGCCAGGGCTTCATGGGCCGCCTTGGGCGTCTTCGGCTCCGCTACTCGGCGGGCCCGGTGGGCGCCCCGGAGCAATTGATCGCGAAGCTTCCCACGGACGATCCCGGCGGCAAGGTCATGGGGCAGATGCTTGGGCTCTGGGAGCGTGAGTCCCGCTTCTATGACGAAGTGGCGCCGCACATCCGCCTGCGTGTCCCGCGCTGTTACTTCAATGGAGCACACGCGGACGACCATCTTCTGCTCTTGGAGGACTTGGCGCCCTACGTTACTGCCGACCAGGTCGCGGGTGCCAGCGAAGCGCAAGCACGCCGGGTGATCGAAGAGATTGCGAGCTTTCACGCCACGTGGTGGGACGACCCCCGATTGGATGGCTTTGATTGGATGCCGCGTGTCGATGGGCCGCTCGCCGGCGCCATCGGCCCGATGTTCGAGCAGAGCTGGGGCGCATTCCAGGATCGCTACCGCGAGCGCATCGACCCCCGCACCCTCCAATGGGCGGAGGATTTCGTAGCCCGGGTGCCCGAGTGGCTACAGAGCTATGCGGACGAACCCTGCTCGATCACCCACGGTGACTTCAGACTGGACAATATGCTGTTCGGAAAGAACGGCGAGTTCGCGTTGGTCGACTGGCAGATGTCGATGCGTTCGCCGCCGAACTCAGACGTCGTCTACCTGTTGTCGACCAACATGGATTCCGAGGTGCGCCGGGGTTGCGAAGACGCACTGCTGAGCCTCTACCGGCAAGAACTGATTCGCGGCGGCGTCCCCGAGGAGCACGTAACCGAGGAAAAGATCCTGCGGGGATACCACGAAGGTCTGGTCTTCTACTGCGTGATGATGGCCAGTGGCCTCGAAACGATCGACCCGGCCAACGAGCGCGGCGCGGCCCTGCTCGACACCCTCGTGTTGCGAGCCTACTCGGCGGCCGCGGACCGAGATGCAGGAGAGCGCATCGGTCTGTGATCGCTGCAGCAATCCGGACCCCTGGGCTGCCGAGACTGAAGCGAGTGACTCCAGGCGGATACACGAGTCCGGCCTAGCCCCTCCGCGCGAGCTCCGTCTACCGTCCTCTTGCCGTGCGTTGCGTCCGCCGGCGCGCCACAGCCAACAGCCCGAGCAGCGGCACGAGCTCCGGCCCGAGGCCACAGCCCCCACCCCCACCGCCAACCTTGTACTCGCGGTGTCGCCAAGGCTCGGTGCAGTCCGGGTCGGCCAACGCCAGGGCCTCACCATGAACGTGGATGCCACCATCGAAGTCGATAAAGCCGTCGCCGTTGTTGTCGATCCCGTCCTTGCAGTGGCCGTTCTCATTCCCGGAGTTAGGTGCGATACATCCGATGTCTCCGGGGAAGTCGACGCCGTAGTCGCCATCGTTGTCGAGTCCGTCGTCGCAAGAGAACGTGCCCCGCTCGCTGGTGTCGTTGCCGTCGATGCAGCCCGGGTCGCCGAGGTCGATGGTGCCGTCGCCGTCATCATCAAGGCCATTCGAGCAGGCCGGGGTCGCACCTTCGATCGCGCAGAAGTCGTCGCAGCCGTCGCCGGCGATCAGATTCCCGTCGTCACAGGTCTCGCCATACTCCTGAACGCCGTTGCTGCAAGTCTCCCGGTCGCAAGCATCGCCGATGCCGTCGCCGTCGATGTCGAGTTGGTCGCCGTTGGCGACGTCGTCGCAGTTGTCGATCGGATCGGCGAGGCCGTCACCATCCGGGTCGGCGGCGGTGGCGATCACCGCTTGGGTCAGGTCGCAGGTCGCGCCTGTGTTGCACTGGCCGTCGTTGTCGCAGGATCCGTCGCCATCGGAGCATCGGCCGCGAGTGACATAGCGTTGGCGACCGTCCGGCTCCACTTTGACTGCGGCGAAGAGCTGCTCCGGATTCGCGGTGTCCTGCACGCAAATTTCCGCGATGCTGCATTCTCCGTCTGTTAGGCACGGCGCCGTGATCTCTTGGCAGGTAAAGGAACCGGCGCCCCCAAACACAGGCGCGCAGAACTCGTTGCCGGTGCATGCCGAATTCAACGGGTCGCAGACTACTCCAGAGTCAGCGAGGCATCCTCCGGGAGGAAAGTAGCATTCACTCCCAGCAGAACAGTCGAGCTTTGTCGCGCAGCCCTGCCCCGTGTTGGTACAGATGCCCGCGAGGCCCCCGCCGACCAAGTCGCAGGCGTCCTGCATGGAGCCACCCGCAACCATGGCCCCGGCATTGAAGTGCTGGAGCACCAGATTCAGCTGGCCACCGCTCTGATCGAGATCGTTCCCACCCTGCTGAGCTTCAAGGGTCAAGAAGGTCACCTTGTTGCCGACGATTCTGTACGGCACGCGGGGATCGCACGCCTCGACAGGGCACGGGATGGCGGCTTGCATGCTGTTGTAGGTCCGACCCGAGGTGAGATCCATGACATGAAGCACAGAGTCGAATAGGTCTCCGTCCGCCACGCCTGAGGGAATCGGCGGAATGACCGCGTTCAGGTTCACACCTTCTCCGAATTCGCTCACTCGAAACGCAATGACCTGATCACCCAACACGAAGTCATCGACTGCAGGGTTGTTTCGGGCCGCGCCATTCTCATCCAGAAACGCGACAGGCTGTCCGGCTGCGTCCACGACGTGGAGCACGCGATCGGCCTGGTCGCCGTCGCCGTTCAAGACCGCCCCCTGGGCGGCTTCGGGAACGGTGAAGGCGACAAAGCCCCCTTCCACCTGGACGTCGTCGGCCGCAAGTCCGAGGTTGTTCCATGTCCCTGAAGTACCGGTCGCCGTTGCATTCAAGTGAACGACGGAGTCGGCCGGATCGCCGTCTGCGTTCAAGTCGAGCCCTTGATCTTCCTCGCTCACGAGCGCGGCAACCACTTGATTCGAGACCGCGACTTGGTCGGCGGCCAATCCGAGGTTGACAGCAGGCCCCACCTGACGATTCCTTACAAGGAAGACGACGCGGTCGTTGGTGTCTCCGTCACCATTGAAGCTGACACCCAGGCCGTGGTCTTTCTCCGCGCTCAGGTAGGCGGCGTTTCCATCACCGACCGCGACTTCGTCCGCCGGTCCGTAGTATCCGATCGACATCGGCGCGCCGAGCAAGGTATCCCCGATGGCGAGGACGTTGTCCCGCACGTCACCATCCCCGTTCCGATCGGAGTCGAGATCCGTCTGACTGGGGAAGAGCACGTAGGATGGCGTGAAAGCACTCCGATAGAAGGCGAACTCGAAGTTGGCGCCGATCTCAGCAGTGTCGTCATCGATCTCAACCGCGGTCCCCCTCCTGAGGTCATTGGAAATCAGCGTTTGCCGGTCGACGAAGAGCGGCAGGCTGGCGGTACCCGATACGTCCGCGGTCACCATGACGTAGCGCCCATCCGGAGAGAGGTGGCCATCGCCCGGCTCGAGACCCGACACCAGATCAAGCCGAAGCGGTTCCCGCAGCGGGCTTCCCGCTTCGTCGAAGATGCCGTTCTCGTCCGGATCGCGATCGAAGGTGGTCAGGAAGAGGTTGGAGGTCTGGGTGAGCAGCACCCTGCCGTCGTCGCTCACATCCAGTGCGATTGAACCCGATGGTTCGGCATTGACGCTGGGAGAAATGATCGTTGTCTCTCCCGGCTCGTCGTAGATTCCGTCCTCATTTGCATCCCGGTCGATCACGAAGGTGTCAGTCAGACCGTTCGTGTCCGCTGCGACCAAATTCGATGCCGCCGTCCCGAACATGATGAACCTGCCGTCAGGAGTCATCTCGGCCCGGCCGCTCACCCGGGTGTTGTCGATCGCTGCGTTCGGGACCACGGGAGCGATGGCCGGATCCGTGGCCAGGAAGGTCGAGACCGCTCCCGACTCGTCGAAGATGCCGTCGGCATCGGTGTCTCGGTCATGAATGAACAGTGAGAATCCAGCTGGCAGGGTCGCTGAGACCAGGTCATTCGCGCCCGACCAGAAAAGGACGTAGCGACCGTCGGCGGATACCGCCGGAACGCCGCCGCCGCTGTTATCCATCGTCGTCCCGATGCTGGGCGTACCCGACGAGTCCACATCGATCTGGATCGTAAGGATGGCACCCGACTCGTCAAAAATGCCGTCTTCATCGCTGTCGCGATCGTGAAGGTAGAAGTGGTCGTTGCCGTTCGTCACTCCTGGAACCAGGTTCGTCGCGTCCGAGAAGAAGACCACGAAACGACCTGTGGCACTGATGTTTCCATTCATTCTTCCAAATGTGAACGGACAGGTGTTCGCGGGAACCCCAGCGCTGCTAACGGCAACAACGGTCGACGGGGTCGAGAGTTCAAAGATCCCATCGCCGTTGGTATCCCGGTCTTGGACGGCGAGGTTCGCTGCTGTATCTCCGCAATCGTTGAACAACATATACCGAAGATTGGCAGAGACTCGGACGTCGCTGTTCGGGGCGAAGAGTCCGAAGTTCTCCCACGGCGTGCTGGACTTCTCGGAGTCCCTGAAGAAGACCAGACCGTCCGACAATTCGAGGCTCTTGCCGTTCAACACCGGAGAGGGCTCGGCGGTGAGGTCCGCGGCGCTATCGGGCGTCAGCTCGACGGCGCTTCCGCTGCTCGTATCGAAGACCCGAACGATCGAGTCGAGCTGGTCTCCGAAAGAAGCGGCTCCTTCCATCGTCGAGTTCTGGTTGAAGCCCTCCCAGGCCTCGGACTCGAGGAAAGCCGCGATCGGGCCGTCGACTTCAAACATAGGCAAACGAAAGAACTCGGTCCTCGAACGAGCGGAGGCTCGGCCGACTCCTCCAGCGCGTAATGCAATATCGAGCTGCTGGCCGTCGTCGGCGTCGGTGAGCGTGACCAGCGTTTGGTCGGTGCTGTCCCCATCCAGGTTGAGATCGACCTTCTCCAAAGTCTCCGACCGAATGAACATGAACAGGTCGTCATTGGCTACGAGGCCATCGATCGCAGCCGGGTTCTGAGCCTCTGCGTCGTAGTCGGCGTTGGTCAGAACGATCGGTCCCGTACCGCTTGTGTAGCGATCCTGGAAGTTGAACAAGGACGCCCCACACTCGCCGCCGCCGGTGCAATCCGAATCTTCTGCACACTGGCTGCCCGGATTCGAACCCCCACGGCACTGAGCCACCGTGCAAACCGACCCGGGACATTCCCCACTGCTGGCGCAAGGGAGCCCCGAGCGGGTACCCACCTCGCACTGGCGAAAGTTCGGACTCCTGCGGAGCAGCCGCAGCACGCCGAACTCCGCGTCTGCACTCCCGAAGATCTCCGTATCCAGGATTTGGCTGTTGAATAGAGGGTTGAAGAGCGGATCGACTCGTAACCCTTTGGGGGAGAAGGACTGCAGGAAACCGAGACCGGGGATTTCGGACGGCGCGCCGACCACCTGTCCGGGGTCCGGCACGGGACCCACGGGAGGAGTGGCTGACGTGAACGCGGCGATCGAACTAGAGGCGCGAACCAGCCGCGGAATCGGCAAGGTTCCGGGAACCAACACCCCTCGCCAGTCGATCGGAATCAGCAAGTTGCCATCGAGGTCCGTCGTAAAGTTGACGTCCGCTCCGTTGTCGGCACAGGGGATCGACGGATTCCCCGGCGTGCAGATTCCTGCGAAGTCGTTCCAAACCGGCAAGATGGTGAGGCCCGCGAACTCTGGATGCGACTGAGAAGAATCCTGGGTGCAGGTTCCATCACTCTCGTAGAACGCGTCGACACACGCTTGCATTCCCGCGGGCGCACCGGCATCCGCGCACTGCGTTGTGGCGAGGCCGCAAGGCAATGCGGAGCCGCCGGACGAAACTGCCAGAGTGACCGGCCCAGCAAATCCGGAATCCGGAAGTTGCAGGCTCAGGGCGTCAGACAAGACCGTAACGGGCTGGCCGTCCACGCAGGTAGCGACGCCGCCCCCGAGGCTGGACTCGCAGGCAAGTCGACTCGCCTCGAGATCGGCGCAAGGCGCGAAGGTGGTTCCGAGGATCACCGCATTGGCAGGCGCGTTAGGCGGCTCGTACAACAGCATGGGCACGCTGCCCGCGATCTCGCTTACGAGGCCCACGTTGTCCACGACGTAGCTGTTTCCAACAGGGACCTGCACGTCTCCCTGAATCGAAAAACTCTGTACGTCAGCCAGCAAACCAACCCAAGTTCCGGAATCGAGCTGCCACCCTCCGGTTGGGCCAGACGCCGAGATCGCGAACGATTGCAGAGCCAGCGCTCCACCGATCGGGACGGACTGAATCTCGGCATCACTCGCCTGATAGGCAGCGCTGCCGCCAGGACCAGAAATCATGATGAGCGGCTGCGGGCCCGCCAGGAAGGCGCCCGAACCGGTCACGTTGATTCGCTGCCTCCACTCAATGCGGCTCACGCCCAGCTGGAGCCAATCCCCGAGGAAAGCGGGTGGTGCTGAGATCCTTCCCGCGCTCGTTGCCCCATCAGTGTCCACCGCCCGGAGGCGCCCACCCATGCTTGACCAAGAGATCGTTTGGGCTCCGATCGAGCCCCATCCTTGGAGATCCGATGGGAACGTACTTTCCGCGACGGTCCCACTAGATCCGGCGACAAAGCCGCTCCCCGCCTCACAGCCCGCCGGATCCAAATTCACCTGGATCGTGTCGCCGGGGCTCGCGAAGACCCGGTTCAAGCTGCCGATTGCCCCACGGAACTGGGTCTCGGGCTGAGGGATCACGTCGCAGATGGCATGGGCCGGCTGAGCTGACAGGCAGGCCAGGCCCAACAGGGCCATCCAAATCCCGGGGGGGAGAGGTCGGAACGGGGCCAGGCGGTGCAGCATGAGGAACTCCTTGGGCCCCTACCTTATGGCATCGGTTCGAGCTCCTGAGAGCTATCCAAGGCAGGGTGGGCGCTTCTAGTTTGTACCGTGGCCTGATGACCGGTGGTGAGGCATTGCAGCGAAATCACGAATCGATCACGGAACGGCTGCCCTGTTTGGGCTAGTGCGCCTCGTTTGGGGTGCGCCCCGAAAAAGGCGGGTCAGGGATCTCCTTGGGACTGCGTCCACACGGGTTCAGGCGTCCGAGTTGCACATCGACTGCGCTAGCCTGAGCGGCGTCGATCCCTGAAGGCGTGCCCTCGCCTCGGAGACCCCAACGTTCCGATGGCTTTCGTCTTCTCCGATTGCATTCTCGACGAGGCAGCCCGCGAGTTCCTTCGCGAAGGTCAGCGCCGAGAACTCCAGCCGAAGGTCTTCGACCTGTTGCTGCTCCTGGCCAAAGGCTCCGGCCAAGTCGTCGCGCGCGAAGCCTTGGAGCGCTCCCTCTGGGGCGAGGTTCGCGTCGGCGAGGATTCACTGCGCCGCTTGGTGAAGGAGGCTCGCCGCGCGGTCGGCGATGACGGCGCCCAGCAACGGGTGATCCTCACCTCTCGGGGCGTCGGATATCGCATTGGCGTGTCGATCGAACTTCTCGATCGGCTCGGGCCTCGAACTCGACCGCTCGTGGGCTTCGGCGAGCTGGTCGACAACCTGTACAACCGCGTCGCTGAGAAGATCGAACGAGGTCCGGGGCTCTTCATGATCGCCGGCAGTGCGGGAAGCGGGAAGACTCGCGCCTCCCAGGAGCTACAGAAACGACTCGCCGGCAAGGGCGTCCGATCCCTTACGGTACGACCCGGTGTCCTGGAGGCGCCGGCGGCTTTCGAAATCGTGCGACCG
>JAVJHY010334098.1:311-20556 GCA_035593235.1 Phascolosoma agassizii | reverse complement strand
AGTCACAGACCACCTCTTCGACCTCGGTAAGCGCCGGGCAACTCTCCCAGGAGATACCGAGTCCGCCAAGGCCGGAGGACGCCATGTCACCGAGCACCGAGGACAGCGAAGCGTTTGAGGGGAACCAGCCGTAGTGCATCGGATGCTGAACCTGGGTCAAACCAGGAACGACCTTCTGTTCCAACGCTTCAAGCATCGACTTCATGTTGGAGACCTCGGTTGGAGGCTCGGCGTCAAACGCTCCCGAGACCTCTCCGGCGCCGGTCACCGCCAGCACCGGACCCTCGCTCAGACCGGAACGGTAATCCGCGATCCAATCGATCAACTGGTGTCCGGCGGCTCGAAATTCCTCTGGAGTCATCGCTGCACAATCTACCGCAGCCGGCCTCCTCACCCCGCAGGCCGGCCAGCGTGCCTTGCACCTTGTACCGGGGTGCCTTGCACCTTGTACCGGGGTGCCTACACCTTATTGAGCAGGGTTTTGCGGGTCGGTCTGTCGTAGGGGGTGTTGAGCGGGAACCGCTTGACCAGATCGGCGGCCTGGCTGACCCACCGGTCACGCTCAATCCGCCCTGGGAAGGCATCGATAGCGGCCGTCACCTTTTCGACATCGGCCTTACTCAGCGCCGCCAGCTGCTCCCAGGTCTTGATACCGAACTCGCTGAGCGTCCGCTCCATCACCGGTCCGATGCCGTTCACCACCTTGAGATCATCGGAGTGCTCAGCCCCGGCGGTGCCCAGTTTTGTTGTCCCCTGACGCCAGGACTTCACCGCGGTTGGACCCGACAACGCGGAGTCCGCACTCGTCTCGGCGGCCTTCACTCCGGCGGCCTTCACCCCAGAAGCCTTTTTCACAGCAGACTTTTTCACAGAAGCCTTTTTTCCAGCGCCTTCTTCGGTCGCCTTCTTCGCAGACTTCGCTGCGCTGGCCTTCTTCGCAGCCCTCTTGACATTCGCTTTCTTCGTGGCCTTCTTGGTCGGCTTGGATGGCGCCGGTCCCGCATCCGCTTGACGTTGGCGCATCTCGGTGGCCTCGGCCGCCAAGGCGGTGGCCGCTGTCAGCTTGGATTGCAGATCGGCAACCCTCGATGCTTCGACTTTGGCCAATTCAAGCTCTGCCTCCAATCCGGCCACCCGACCGGCGGTGGCCTTGAGGTCCGCCAGCTCGCTTTGGAGCGCCGAGATCTTTCCCGACTCCGCCCTGAGGCGGGACAGCTCGGCTCGCAGGTTGCCCGTCACCTCGGCGTCGGAGCGAGCCCTGGCCATCACCGATTCAAGTTGACCGCGGGTGGACGACAGCTCGTCGTCGAGTTCATCGAGCTTGGTCTGCTTCGATGCAGCATCGGCCAGCCGGCCCCGTAGGTTCTGCATCTCGGCCTGCATCTCACCCGCCCGCCGAAGCGCGGTCTTGGCCACATCAAGCTCGGTCTGGAGGTGGGTTACCGACGCGGCCTCGGCCTGGACCAGCTCCAGCTCGGACCGAAGACCGAAAACCAGCGCCGCCTCGGCACGTGCTGCCGCAAGCTCCGGTTCCAATACGGCAGCCACCGACAGTTCGGCCTCGGCTGCGGTCGCTCGGGCAGCGGCGGCGACAAGCTCAGACTCCGCGGTCTGAACCCGCTGTTCTGACTGTGCAACCTCGGCCTTCGCCGCATCGACCTCGGCACGGGTCTGTGTCAGAGCTTGGGTCAAGGTCTCGACCCGGCCCGCCGCCGTTCGTAGATCGACAACCTCCGATTCAAGCCCGCTGAGCTGGGATCTCAGCTCGGCCATCTCCGAGGTTCGATCGGCCAACTCCGATTCGCTGGCCGCCAGCTGAGAACGATGTTCCGCGACCTGGGAGTCGAGCTGCGCAACCCGGCCGGCATTGTCTCGAAGGTCGATGATCTCCGCTTCGAGGCCGGCAACCCTGTCGGCCTGGACCTTCAGGTTGGCCAGCCGTGACTCCATCGAGTCCGCCTCGTCGGCTCGGGTTTGCAAATTGAGGATTTGATGCTCCAGATCGGGGATGACCTCGACCTGACCCCGCGCCTCCTTGAGCTCACTCTCCATAACCGGCAGCTTTGCCGCATCGGCTTGGACCCGTTCAAGTTCGGCCTGCAGATCGTCGGCCCTGGCTTCGGTGGCCTTCAGCGAACTCACCCGCAACCGCAACCGGTCAGACTCGGCCTCGGCCATCAACCGCCGCTTCTCGAATTCAGCGCTGACCGCCAAGCGCCGCCAAAGCCAATAGATCGTCGCCGACAAGACGCCGAAGAGGAAGCAAAGCAACAGGGGCAGCCAGATAAGTCCAAAAAGCCAGTTCATGACGGGCTTCCTTTCTTCGGTTCAATCAGGTGAGCGTTGCGCCGTGCGATGGTGCGTCGGAACATGCCAGCGCCCGCTGAGCGGAACCTCTCCGGAGGGTCGGATCTACCGCGTACCGAGTCACCGCAGCCGCTGCTGATCATGGTGTCAACTTCCATTCGATCCGCCGATTCCGCTGTTTGCCTTCCGGTGAAGCCTCCGGGCTTGTGAGCGGTTCGCTCTCGCCGCGACCTTCGCCAGACAGCCGACCGGCGGAGACACCTCCGGTGTCGGTGAGGTAGTTGATCACGGCCCGTGCCCTGGCAACGCTCAGTCGCTGGTTGCGGTCCGCAGAGCCGTCCGAGTCGGTGTGGCCTATGACCACAAATGGGCCAACGCCCGGATTCTCGTTGAGAATTGCCGCCGCCGCATCAAGCGTGCGGGCCGAGCCCTGACGAATGACCGCCCGGCTGGGTTCGAACTCGATCGGTTCCAGTGCGAAGAGCTCGTTGAGCTGTTGTTCAGCCGGTCGGATGGTGATCTGGTCGACCAGTCCCAGCCCGCCTGCGCTGGCTACCGCACGACCTCTTCTTAGCCACTCGTCCCGCTGATCGGACGAAGCAGCCTCCCCCGCCATGAGTAGCTCGCCTGATTCGTTTGTCGTGGCGCTGTCGACGACCAATTCGTCAGCGATGTTTCCCGGCCCGTACTCGGCGCCGGCCTCTGCAACCAACGCCTGTCGATCCCGCTCGTCGGCAACGGTCCCCGAAAGCACGACCGCTCCGTCACCGGCTGCGACGAGCTGGACCGTCATTGGAGCGGTCGCAGCGCGTTGGCTTACGGTTTCAGCCGGTGCCGTTGCTGGCTCGCCCAAGCTCGTGTCGGTGCCACCAGATTCGTCGACCGACCGACCGTCGGCCGGGCCGACGCTGGCGATCGGACGGTAGGTGACGGTGGCTACCTCCCGGCGGGCTTCCAGTGCCGCGACAGCAGCGGCCCGGTCCTCAACAGGCCCCTCGACGACGATGTTCAATCCCTCACCGTCCAGCCCATCCACGCCGTCGATTCCAACGAATTCGACCGCAGCCAGGTCATGCTCCTGGAGCGCGGCCAGCGCGGCACTCTCAACCTTGCCGCCAACCCATGACATAACGAGAAAAGCCTTCAGCGAGATGGCGAGCAGCACAACCGCAGCGACCAACCACCAGCGTGTCAACGCATGCATCTATGAAACCGCTCCTACCGTCCGTCGCCTGTCAACCCGACGAACCGGGACAACGGTCCGGCCGGGCGGGCGGATGCCGCAAGGCGTTGGAGCGGCATGCCGTCCTCTACCAAGACGTCGGCAGCGGTTGTTTTGTCGCGTCCAATCACAGCAGATTCGCCCCAGTACGTAACTGGGGCGAATCCTAGTACGACACGCAGGCTGCTGGAGCTACCGCTTGATCAAAGTTTGAGGATGCGTATGTAGTCAACCTCGAACGAGGCGCCACTGGAGCCGACGGCGCCGGGGGCCAATGGCCCCGGTCTACCGCCGAGGGCCAGGTTGATTTTGATCTCACGGACCGCGCTGTCGAATGGCGCCGGATAGCCCTGAAGGGTTGAGGCGGCATCAACTTCGAAGCCCTTCACCCCATCGAGATACCAGGTCAGCTTGCCGTTGTGGCCATAGTCGAACCGTACGGTGTGCCACGAGGCGCTGAAGTAGTCGGATCCGATCACGCCCTTGTTCTGGAGCGCCCGCTTTCCGGAAGGGTCGGCGTAGTGGATGCTGAACATTGCCCGGTTCGGATTCTCGGCGGTCATGACCTCCAGCCAGTCCATCTCGCCACCGGCCGGCCAGCCACCACCGGCCCAGCCCGAAGCCCAGACTCCGGGCCACAGCCCACCCTGATCATCCGGATCGGCGGGGTTCAGCTTGACCCGGAACTCGATGGTCTGACCGGGAGAGAACGCTACTCCCCTGCTGCGAATCATGCCCGAGGTGACGTGCCTGGTCGAGCCGCCGGGGCAGGTGTACTGCTCGGTCACCGCACGGAGGATGAGCTTGCCGTTGGATACCGATACGTTCTCCGGCCGGTAGCACTGCAGCTCGTTGTTGCCATCGCCGTATGTCGAGTGCTCAAGCTTCCAAACCGAGGTGTCGAGAGTCGAGAAGTCATCCTGCCAAACCACTTGACCACCCGAGCCACCCGAGGTGGTCGCGGTCTGAATGTCGGTGGTCGGTGATGTGACGACGGTGGTCGAGGTCGTTGTGGTCGACGACTTGGTGGTTGAGGTGGTCGGTTTTGACGTCGAGG
Source organism: Phascolosoma agassizii (assembly GCA_035593235.1). Lineage (NCBI taxonomy): Eukaryota > Metazoa > Annelida > Sipuncula > Phascolosomatiformes > Phascolosomatidae > Phascolosoma > Phascolosoma agassizii. The sequence goes on along the minus strand of JAVJHY010334098.1, from coordinate 15,970 downwards.
TTGTTGGCCGAGTGGTCGTGGTTGTCGGTCGAGTCGTCGGGGGCGGAGCGGTTGTCGGCGCCGGGTGCGGCGTTTGGCGAACGGTGGTGGTGGTCCGTTCCGTGGTTGGCGGGCGTTCGCTGGTGGTCCGTTCCGTGGTTGCCGAACGCACCGTTGTTGCCGAACCCGCCGTTGTTGCCGAACCCGCCGTTGTTGCCGAACCCGCCGTCGTTGCCGAACCCGCCGTTGTTGCCGAACGCACCTTGGTCGAACGCACCGTTGTTGCCGAACGCACCTTGGTCGAACGCACCGTTGATGGCGAACCGACCGTTGATGCCGAACGCACCGTGGTCGAACGGGCGGCCCTGGATGACGGCCCCGCCCGGTCACCTCTGGTGCCCGTTCCGGCGGTCTTGCTTGGAGTCTCCGGAGGTGTTCTCCTGGTCGTGCTTCCGCTGGTCCTTGATCCCCTGGGTGAGGTCGGGTCCGTGCCCAGCCCGGTCGTTGCGCTGGTAGCGGGCACACTTGCGGTGGCGCCGCCACGCGGGGGTGCGCTCGACGTCTGAGGGCGTGAGGTGGCGGCGGAGGCCCCACCGTCGGCGTTCGACTGGCTGTCAGCACCGGTCTGCGTCGACGAATCGGCGACATCCGCCGAGTCGTTCGGCGCGGGATCTTGCTCTGGAGCTGAGGCCACCAGCGGCTCTCCTCCCGCTTCAGGTTCAACAGCCTGAGCGACGGTATTGGTCGTAACCGGAGCCCCGGCGATCAACTGCCTGGTCTCGTCGCCCAAACGTGCCTCCGTGCTCTGACCGCTATCCGCCGAGACAGCAACAAAGATTGCCGCCGCGACGACTGCAATGGCGACGGCGATGATCCCCAGGCAGCGCCTGACATCGAGCAGGAAACTCAGGCTGTCGCGACCCGATGACTCCGGCCTCGAATACAGCGAAGCTTCACCGATCTTCCGCTGCAGGACCTCGGTGCGGTCGGGGTGCGCATCGGGCGGAGCGAACGACGGTGCTGCAACGATCGAGTCTGTCGATTCTCTCGGTTCTTCGAGCAGCGTCGACTTCGTAAGGCGGGTTGGTTGTGGAGGTGTCACGGGTCCCCTGGACGGCGCGGGCCCGCCATGGAACTCGACGGAGTCGGGCTAACGTTCCGATGAGTTCAGGCTGGCGAGTCGGTTGATGTGCGGGTGTCGCAGGCGGGGTTGCGTCGACCCGAACCATAACGGGAATGATACAAATTTGCAACAAAAAGGACACCGACCTCGTTGAACCGAGGCCGGTGTCAGTTACTTATGTCAGGAGTCTCGTTCGTTTCCCCAACGTTTTACGGTCTGTCTAAATCAGGATCACCGGCGGGTGAACAGCTGGAGCACGTACCAGAACATCATCATCAGCGACGCGAACAGACTGACGGCGGCGCCAACGTACGCCCACTCGGGATAGCGCCGGACGATCTGCTGGGTCTGATACAGGATCGAGGCGCCGGCCAGGGCGATCATGGCCACGGAGAACAGCGGTCCAAGTTCGTAGTTGAAGATCACGGCGGCCACGATCAGGCCGAGGGCCACAATGAAGCCCCACATGAGCATGGGCCGGATGAAGGACAGGTCCCGTCTGGTTGTCATGGCCACTGCAGTGAGTGCGGCGAAGCCAACGAGCGTCACAATGGCAGCCGAAACAACGCTGGTGGAGCCGCCGCCACCCTGGACGTTGAACACGTAATACAGGAATGGGGCGAAGATCAGCGCTTCCGCTCCCGACATGGCGAACAGGGCACCGTACTGGGCCGTTGGGTTGCCGAGCTTGTGGGCCGATCGACTGGCGATCATGTTGACCACGGTGAATCCACCAAGAATCAGCAGCCAGGCGAACCCACCGCTGGAGGCCAGGAAGTCATAGATGCCCTCCGCGATACCGGTGACAAAGAACAGGGCCTCGATGGCGATGAACGCCAAGACCGCGAGTGCCAGATGTTGATAAACCTGGACGAGAAACCGTGAGCGAACATGCTCATCGGCATGTATGACCGGAGTCATGGTGGGTTGAGGATAAGCCATCTGAATACGGACCTCCTTGAGGTGCTGACTCTCCGAGAGTACTGGAGTGGAGCTTGCCCTTCCTATCCTCTCGTAAGAAACCGAAAAAGTGACGGCATCACGTTCAAACGTCATCGATCTTTGAGATATTCCTAACATTTCTCAGTCCGGCCGGGCGATCGACGGCCCTCACATTCCTACTCATTCCCAGAGAGGGCGGAAGGCGAGTATGGTGACCGGCATGGCCGCTCCTCATCCGGGCAACCCACGGGCCGCATCCGCGCCAACTAGCACATCTGCCACCTCTGAAACATTTGCCACGTCTGAAGGTCTGTTCGCTGGGAACGTGCATCAGATGGCGGCGACCAAGCTGGCCGCGGTCAGCCAGCGCTACACGGCCAACCGCAAGAGCGTCGTCGAGGCGCTGCTGGCACTCCCGGGACCGGCCACCATCGCGGAATTGTTGCAGGCCGGTGAGCACTTGGCACAGAGTTCCACCTACAGAAATCTGGTGGTGCTCGAAGAGGTCGGCGTGGTTCACCGGATCGTCACCTCGGATGATCACGCCCGGTTCGAGCTGACCGAGGCGATCACGGGCCAGCATCATCACCACCTGATCTGCGAACGTTGTGGTGTCATCCTGGACGTGACGCTCGACCCGGCCGTCGAGTCCGCCCTGGAGCATTCGCTGGCCCGGGCCGCAGGCGCCCATCGCTTCCGCGGTATTCATCACCGGGTTGATCTGGTCGGAATCTGTAGTAACTGTGATGCACACCAAACAGATCAGGTTCAAACATAGAGCCCGTTCCAGCATTTTCTCCAAAAGCCGGAACCTTTTGCGGTAGTTCAGCGTCTATACACCGTGAGCTAGTTTGGTTTGCCAGGTCGCGGCACATCCACGATGCATTCGAAACCGGCAACCAGACGCCGGAGTCGAATGCACATGAGAAACGAACGGTGACTTGACCGGGGCAAAATCCCGGAAGTCTGAAAGCCTGTAGGGAGACGTTGATGAGTACAGTCCGAGCCAAGCTGGGTGCAGTACTTTTGGCAGTGACTCTGGGAGCCGCTGCCTGTGGGTCACAAGACACCACCACCGAGGCCGATGGACCCTCGCCGATCGCGGAGTTCCTGGGCCAGGATGACTTCTTCGGCGATGACGCCGAGAGCCAGGCCCTGTGGGCCGAACAGGAACTGGAGCGGGAAGAAAAGATCGCCGACTGCATGAAGGAACAGGGCTTCGACTACATCCCCCGTGAGAACTCGGACTTCAACTTCGCAAGCAGCCCGGAGGGGCTTGACTACGACTCCCGCGAATACGTGGAGAAGTATGGTTTCGGCATGACCACGCAGTGGTACTCACAGTCGGAAGTCGGACCGGATCTGGTTGGCAACCCATACGAGGATCAATTCGAGGAGCAGGAACAGAACGACCCGAATCAGGCCATCATGGAAGCTCTCGACGAGTCAACCCGCGAGGCGTACCAGGCGGCGTTGTGGGGCGATCCCAATGACTTCCCGAGTTTCGATCCGGAGACCATGAGCGAGGAAGAGCTCGAGGAGGCGACCGCCAACATCGACTACACCCCCCAGGGTTGCGAGGGCGAAGCGTGGGCCGATGACTTCAACAACGCATTCTATGAGGAGTTCGGTTCGGAGCTGGATGACCTCTACGAGTCGATCCAAGACGACCCCCGCATCGCCGCCGGTCAAGAGGAGATCAACGAGTGTGTCGCCGACGAAGGCTATGACTTCGATGCAGGCTTTGACGGCTACGAAAGGCTCTTTGAGACCTTCCAGGATGACCTCCAGCGAATCGACCAGATGGTCGACACCAGAGTCGAGGTGGAGCTAACCGAGCAGGACTTCGAGACCATGAGCGACGAAGAAATCGAGGCCGTCTACAACCAGCCCCGAGAATTCACCGACGAAGCCCGGGCACTACTGGCCGAGATCCAGGCCAAGGAAATCGAGATGGCGCTTGTCGCCTATGACTGTGGCGGCGGCAACAACACCGACGTCGAGCTCTATCAGGAGATCACCGCCGAGTACGAACAACGTTTCCTCGACCAGAACGCCGACCGTCTGAGCCCATACAAGGCTGACAAGTAACGGTGAATCGCAGAGCCCTCGTGGCGGTCGTTGCCGCGGTTGCCGTTCTTTTCGCGGCGGTCGGGTGGATCGCCGGACAACGTATCAAGTCACCGGCTGAGGTGGCAGCAGAGCAGGCTCCGCCGGAGCCGTCGCTCATCACGGTCCCCGTCGAAGAGCGCGAGCTCTCACAGAAACTGGTCGTCAGGGGCACCGCCCGATCTGACGAGTCAACCCCCATCGAGGCCATCTCGGCCACCGGTGAATCCATCATCACCAGGCTGACCAAGGAGGCAGGTGCCGAACTGGCCGAGGGCGACGTGGCCATCGAGGTGGCCGGACGCCCGGTGTTCGTACTCCAGGGTGACCTTCCGGTCTTCCGCAGCTTCATCCCGACCCTTGAAGGCCCCGATGTTGAGCAGCTGGAGGAGGCGCTGCTGCGACTTGGCCATAACCCGGGGACCGTCGACGGCACCTATGACGCCGCGACTGCCGACGCGGTCGAAGAGCTCTATAGAGAGGCCGGCTATAAGCCGGTTGAGCCGTCCGATACCGATCTGGCCGGCTTGAAGGACATCCGCCAGACGGTGCAGGACGCCGAGATCACGGTGACCGAGGCGGAGAAAGCTCTGACCGACGCCAAGGCCGGACCACTCGAATCAACCAAGATCCAGCTGGAACAGGAGGTTATCCGGGCCAAAGAGAATCTCGCTGCGGTAAAGGCCGGCGACCCCTCCACCGACGCGACCGAGGCTCGAGAAGCAGCCGAGGCCGATGCCGCAACGGCCAAAACCGCAGCTGACGATGCCGCGTCTCGGCTGACCGCGGCAAAGGGCGGCACGCATCCCGACACCGGCAACCCACCAACGTCGCAGGAGTTGACCGAACTGGAACAGGAGTCGACCGAGGCAGCCGCAGCCAAGACGGAGGCTGACAAGGTCGTTACCGAAGCCAAGGCGGCCGAAACGAACAGCGTTGCCAACAAGTCCAAGGAAGTGAAAGCGGCCGAGCTGGCGCTGGCGCTGGCTGAGGCCAACCAACGGGAAGGACTGGCAACCGACACCGTCCAGGCCACTGCCGCCCTCAAGCGGGCAAGGGATCAGCTGGTGTCGGCCAGAAAGAACCTGGCGGACACCCAGGCCGTGGTCGATACCCAGTTTCCGGCGGCCGAGCTGTACTTCCTGCCATCGCTCCCCCGCACAATCCAGACCCTGACCGTCGAGCCCGGGGAACGGCCGACGGGCCCGGTCATGACGGTCACCGGTTCCGGCACTTCGATCAGTAGCGGCGTCGCCGCCTCCGATCGTCGGCTGATCTCGGTCGGTGACGCAGCTATCCTGGAGGACGAAGGTCTCGGCATCACCGCCCAGGCCACGATCGCCTTCATCGCAGACGCCCCGGGTGGCGGTGACATTCCGAACGACCGTTACCGAATCCGGATCGAACCGGATGAGGAACTGCCGGAAGACGCCCTCAACGTCAACTTCCGCATCACCATCCCCGTCACCTCGAGTGGCGGCGAGGTGTTGGCGGTACCGCTGGCCGCTCTTTCAGCAGGTAGTGACGGAACGACGAGGGTCGAGGTCGAGCGAAGCGCTGGCGAGACGGAACTGGTTCGGGTCAGCCCGGGGCTGAGGGCCGACGGTTTCGTGGAGATCGACGTGCTGGACGGTTCGCTGAAGGCCGGAGATCGTGTGGTGGTCGGCCGGGACCTGGTGCTGCCCGGCGAGGAGGAGGCCGAGCAGGAGGCCGAGTCCGATGGTGAAGAGAGTTAGGTTCCGCCAGTGGCCCTGGTCGTCGACCTGCAGGACGTCAGCCGAACGTTCCCCGGCACTCCCCCGGTAGAGGCGCTGAAGCCGGCCACTCTGGCCATCGATCGGGGCGAATATCTTGCCATCGCCGGTCCCTCCGGCTCCGGGAAATCCACCATGCTCCACCTGCTCGGGCTCCTGGACACACCGACATCCGGTACGTATTTTCTCGACGGGGTGGACACCGGCGCGTTGAACGAACAGGAGCGGGCCGGGATGCGCTCCGCTCGCATCGGCTTTGTGTTCCAGTCATTTCACCTGCTGGGACATCGCACCACAGTGGAGAACGTCATGTTGGCCGAGGTCTACCGGCCCGGCTCGGCAAAGGGCCGTCACGGACGTGCGCTGGAGGCATTGGAGCAAGTCGGCCTCGGCCATCGCCTCGACGCCTTCCCGACCACGCTGTCTGGCGGCGAGCGCCAACGGGTGGCTATCGCAAGGGCGCTCGTCTCAAAGCCAAGTCTGCTGTTGGCCGATGAACCGACCGGCAACCTGGACACGGCCACCGGGAATCAGATCCTCGGCCTGTTCGAGGCATTGCACGACACCGGGCTGACCCTTGCGGTCATCACCCACGATGCCGAGGTCGCGGCCCGAGCCCAACGCCATGTCCGGATTCGCGATGGTGCTCTCAATCCGCTGGCGGTGAGCTGATGACCCTGATAACCGGCGGTTGCGAGGAAGACGGCGGAGCCGGAGACCACGGCTCGGACCTCACTGCGGACATGATCGATCAAGACCCGATGCCGCCGCAGGGCCCGGAGATTCCCCGCTCCGGTTTCAGCGCCCGAGACCTCCTCAGCGAGATGATGCTGGCGCTCACCGCCCGCCCCGCCAGGACGTTGCTGACCGCGCTCGGGACCATCCTCGGCGTGGCCGCTCTGGTGGCAACTCTCGGTCTGGCCAAGACCGCAGGTAACCAAATCGTCTCCCGCTTCGATGAGCTGGAGGCCACCGAGGTCAAGATCACGCCGAGGAGCGGAGGCTTCTCGTTCGGCCCGGAACGCAACGACAGTGTGATCCCGTGGGACGCCGAGGAACGGTTGAACCGACTGAACGGTGTATCGGCGGTTGGGACGGTGACCGGCGTTGAGTTGAACGGGCAGCTCTCACGCTCGGTCCCGGTGATCGACCCACTGGGCCGAACCGAATTCCAGATCCCCGTCGTGGCCGCCAGCCCCGGCCTGTTCGAAGCGGCCAGAAGTACACTTTTCACCGGTCGATTCTTTGATGCGGGCCACGATGAGCGGGCCGATCGGGTCGCCGTGCTTGGGCCTGGAGCGGCTCGAAGGCTGAACGTGACCCGGGTCGGCAACGGCCCTGCCATCTTCATCGGTGACCAGTCCGTTGCCGTGATCGGGGTCATCGCCGACACCGCCCGTCGGCCGGACCTGCTCAACGCCATCATTATCCCCAACGGTCTGGCCCGCGAACGGTTCAACCTTCAGGCTGTCGGCGAAGTGCTCATCGAAGTCGAAGTCGGTGCGGCAGCGCTGATCGGGACCCAGGCCCCTACGGCCTTGGCCCCCAACTCCCCCCAGGAATTACGACCCGACTTTGTCGAGCCGCCGCGCCGGGTCCGCTCCGATGTGCAGGCGGATGTCAACGCCCTGTTCCTCATCCTCGGCGGTGTGTCCCTCCTGGTCGGCGCCATCGGCATCGCCAACGTCACCCTGGTTTCGGTCCTCCAGCGGACAGGAGAGATCGGACTACGCCGGGCCCTGGGGGCGACACGTCGTCATGTGGCGGCCCAATTCCTCGGCGAGTCGATTGCCTTGGGAGCGCTGGCAGGCTTGCTGGGCACCAGCCTGGGGATCCTGACCGTCGTGATCGTCTCCGCAACTCGGGAATGGTCCCCGGTCCTTGACTCTTGGCTCCCACTGGCTGCGCCTGTGGTCGGGGCGGTCACCGGCCTGCTGGCCGGCACCTACCCGGCCTGGAAGGCGGCCAGCACCGAACCGATCGCTGCGCTGCGAGGCGGGGCCTGACCCGACACACCATTAGGACGCTCGGGATTTCGGGTTCGCTCACTCTCGCTTGTCATGCCGGTCAGCTTCGTGCCAGATCGGCCGAGATGCGCTCGGCAACGGCAACCGTCGGGATCTGCAGCCCACCCCGCACCAGGTCGGGCAGCACCGACGCGTCGGCCAGGTGCACCCCTTCGTAGCCCAGCAGGCGGCCAAGGTCGCCTGCCTCGCAGCTGACGACCGATGACGTGGTTGACGCCGGGCCCATGGGGCAACTGCCTGCCGGGTGGGCGTATGGCCCGGGGTGACCAGCGATCCACCGGTCGATTTCTTCTTCGTTCATGGCCCGCAGGTGTTCCAGCGGCGTGCCATGGTCATCGACGAACACCTCGTCGATCATCTCCGCCATCTCCGGAGAGCGAAGCAGGTCTGCCGCATGGCTGACTCCCGCCCTCAGCCGTCTTCGATCATCGGTTGTCTGCAAAGCCCCGGTTGTGATGCTGATGGCGTTGTGTGCCGCGGCGTGAGAGATCTGGTCACCGAGGGCGATCGAGCCCAGCGAGGACACCTCCATCAGGCCAACGACCACCACCGCCATGGGCCCGGGTCCAGTCCGTCCTGCCTGCTGCCTGCCGTCAACGGCTTCGTCGACTCGATCGATGACGAAGGCCTGCAGATCTCCGACATGATCCGGCCCCGAGGACCAGCGCAACATCGTCGAGATGGTTCTCGGCATCCACCGGTCTTCCCGACCGGGCCGCTGTTCCTGCAGCCACCGATGGTTCAACGAAACGGTGAATGAGAACGACGGATGGTCCTTGAGCCGTGCGCCGACGGGGCGCTCAGTGAGGTTGGACCGCAGCAACAGCGCAGGCGTCCTGATCGCCCCTGCGCTCAGGACCACCAGTGGTGCGTGGATCTCGTCGCCGCCGGCCATCGCCACGCCGACCGCTCGATTCCCCTCGGTCAGGATGCGAAGCACCGCTTCACCGGCGACGATCGTGGGCCCAATCTCGGAGGCATCGACCTGGCCGGTCGCGACAGACCAAGACGAACCGCTCGGTTGGCGCGATGAATGGCTCTGAAAGGGTCCAAAGGCGTCAAGCGCGCAGAGGCGACGCCCATCGACGGCGGCCAATCTGGTTTCGAGAACACCGAGACGGTCCTGGTCGAGAGATGATCCACCGACCGGGTGGCCGGCGGCCGCCGCGGCGGCCGCGAAGCCGGCGCTGAAGGGACCCCGTTCGATCGCCACCCCGGAAAACGCGGTGCTCGCCCGATCCAACCACGGGGCCATGTCGTGGGGGCCCCAACCGGAACACCCGTGCTCGATCTCCCAGCGTCGGTAGTCGGCGCTGTCACCGGGCGACAGCACGAGCGAGTTGATCATCGATCCGCCACCGAGCCCGAAGCCCTGCCGATAGCGGGTTGGTGCCCCGGCGGCAGAACTCCTGGCACGGAGTTCCGGCCACTGACGGCTGAGTTCTTCTGCCGCCGCGATGGTGTCCAGCCCGGCCACCGACGCGGGACGGGGTTCACCAGGTCCGGCCTCGGCCAACAGCACCTGCCGACCGGAAGCGGCAAGCCGGGCCGCGGCAACACAGCCGGCAGGCCCGGCACCCACAACGATGGCATCCCACCTCCGAGCGGAACTCATGATTCCGGAACCCGGAGGCCCGGGACTCGAAGGCAGGAACTCAGTCCTTGTCCCGCAGGAACCGACGCAGGATCTTGCCCGATGCGGACTTGGGGATCTCGTCGGTGAATTCAACCAACCGGATCTGTTTGTAGGTGGCGACGTGGCCTGCCACAAACTGCTGCAGCTCTTCGGCGGTAACCGACTGGTCTGGCTTGACCACCACGAAGGCCTTCGGCAGCTCACCGGCTTCGACATTGGGGATGCCGATCACGGCAACGTCGGCAACTGCTGGATGGGTTACCAGCAGTGCTTCAAGCTCTGCCGGTGGGACCTGGAAGCCCTTGTACTTGATCAGCTCCTTGACCCGGTCGACGATGAACATGTGACCGTCGGCGTCGATGCGGGCCACGTCTCCGGTGTGCAGCCAGCCGTCGGCGTCGATCGTGAGTCTGGTCGCCTCGTCGTTGTTGAGGTACCCCATCATGACCTGCGGGCCTCGGATCCACATCTCACCCTCGCCACCGGGCGCCACGTCAGCGCCTTCAGGGTCCACGATTCGACATTCGGTGTTTGGAACGGTGACACCGCTGGATCCGGACTTGAAGTCGTCGCCTGCGGTGGCGTGGGTGACCGGGCTGAGTTCTGTCATCCCGTAACCTTGGACTACCGCGCAGCCGATCCGCTTTGCCGCCTCCTCGGCCAGTTCGCCGCCAAGCGGGGCGGCCCCACAGAAGATCTTTCGCAGGGAAGATAGATCGTAGTTGTCGACCGCCGGGTGCTTTGCCAGGCCGAGCACGATTGGCGGCACTGCGAAGAACTGGGTGACCTTGTGGTCTTGAATCAGCGCCAGTCCCTTCTCCATATCGAAACGTTGCATGGTGATAACGGTCAGCCCCTCTGCCAGGAGTCCGTTCATCAAAATTTGCATGCCATAAATATGGAAGAACGGCAACACGGCCAGGGCAACCTCGCCCGCTTCGTACTCCATAACCGGCGAGCACTGCACGATGTTGGCCACCAGGTTTGTGTGGGTCAGCATGACCCCTTTTGGCAGGCCGGTCGTCCCGGACGAGTACGGCAGGACCACCACCTGCTCGACCGGGTTGATCGGAGCCTGGACCATCGGTTCCCCGTACAGATCCTCGAGCGAGGTGACCTCTTCGGCCTTGCCGATCACCGCGATCTCCGTCACCGGCGAACCTTCGATGGCCTCACGGGCGGTGGCCAGGTAGTCAGGCAGGGTGATCAACAGCGATGCGCCGCTGTCGTTCAGCTGGAACCGGACCTCTTCGGCTCCATAGGTTGGGTTGACCGTTGTGATGGTTCCACCGGCGACCGCAACGCCGTGGAAGACAACGGCGTACTCGGGAACGTTGGGGGCCATGATCGCCACCGTCGCACCGGCCCCGAGGCCTCGCTCCGTCAGACCGCCGGCCAGCCGGGCGATGGCGTCGCCAAGCTCGGCGAAGGTGTAGCCCTCTCCGCTCATCCCGTCGATCAAAGCCGGATGATCCGCCAGCTCGGTGGCCCGCCGCAGAACGTACTCGGTCACTGGGACGTCCGGGATTACCTGTTCGGCCAGGGGGCTGTGGTAGATCGTCTGTTCCATGGGTCGGATCATAACCATGCTCGCCGGTGGCGCCTCTGCCACCGCACGTCGACGGTGACAGACGGTGAAAGACAGCCAGGAGTGGTGAACATCCCATTAACGGCGAAATAGCCGGCACCCCGCTACGGTTCGACAACCATGCCCTCAAAGCCCTGGATTGTGCTGCCCCTGATCGTCGTGGTCCTGATCGGCTCGATCGCGTTCGTGGCCACCCGGGGCGGTGATGACACCCCAACCGAAACTGCGATTGGAGACGGGGAAAGCAAAAAGGAGGGCAACGACCAGGACGCGGGCCCGGAAGAAGACTTTGGAAAAGGCCCGGAAGAACGTGCGGCTGGAACCGCCGATGACAACGGCGACGCGGCCGCGGCAACGCCGGTTGATCCCGCAGACGTCCAACCCGGCCAAGCCAGGGAGTTCGGTCCCCCGCCACCGGCGCCGGACGGAGCCTGGTCGGAGGAGACCGTTGCCGCACTCGACCAGATCATTCAGACACTGATCGGTCAGGGGGCACCGCTGGACGACATCGGTGTCATCGCCGACTCCGAAGATCCCCGGTTGGCCTGGGCCATGGCCGACCTGCTCCGGTTTGTCAGCGGCGGGGAAAGCAATCTGGCCTTGATCGGCGCCGCAGAACGTCTCCTGGCCGGCAGTTCCATCGATCCGCTGAGCCCATGGGGCAGTACGGTCGATCAGCTGATCGCCTGGGACATTCCAGTTCCCGAGGATCAGTACCTGGACTTCAAACGCACCCTGTACAGCCAGCTGGAACCGAAGTGGAGCGAGCTGTTCGTCGATGGTGCCAACATCGACTGGCGTCATGTCAGCTGGGGTGGAGTGGGGATCGATGACCGCGAGTTCGGCTCCAACGGCCCGTGTTCATGCATCCCGGCCCTGGACAACCCGAAAGTGACCCCGGCATCGGATGGCGACTGGTACCCAGACGATGCGCTGGTATTCGGCCTGGAGATCAACGGAGAAGCTCGGGCCTATCCCAAGAACATCATGGAAGTCCACGAGATGGTCAACGACACCCTCGGGGGCCGCAACATCGGCATGCCATACTGCACACTGTGCGGGGCCGCCCAGGCCTACTTCACCGACGAGCTGCCCCAAGACCTGGAATCGGCTCACGGCCGGCCGGTGTTTCGGACATCAGGTTTGCTGATCCGTTCGAACAAGATGATGTTCGAACTCAATACCCGCTCATTCGTCGACACCTTCCGGGGCGAGGTCTCGTCTGGCCCACTGGCCGATGCTGGCATCGTGTTCAACCAGACCTCGGTCGTCACCGCCACCTGGGGAGACTGGAAGCGAGCCCATCCGGACACCACCATCGTCGCTGAAGACGGCGGGATAGGCCGAAGCTATGACCTTGATCCGCTGCGGGGTCGAGACGACGATGGGCCGATTTTTCCCATCGGCGACGTCGACCCTCGGCTGCCGGTCCAGGAACCGGTCCTCGGAGTGTTCACCGCTGCCGGGACGCCAATCGCCGTCCACGTCGGGGCCGCGGCAAGCGTTCTGAGCGGCGGCGAGACGCTGACCATCGAGGGCATCGAACTTCGCCTCGACGCCGGCGGCATCCGCGCGCTCCGAGATGGCGAGGACGCAGGTGGGCATCAGGCGTTCTGGTTCGCCTGGAGCCAATTCCACCCCGACACCCAGGTCTGGCCTCTGGACTTCCAGTAGGTCTCGGCGCTATCCATCCAACCGGTCACGCCGGATCCACCGATGGGGCGCTGGAAGGAATCAGATGATTTCGAGCGAGCCGATTATCCGAGTGGCCAGGAAGTAGTTGAGCACCAGGATGACCACCGCGGCACCGATCCACGAGAGGCCCCGGGGCTTCCAGTTGAAGCGCTGCGGGAGGCGGACGGCATCCCGGGCAACGTGATCCTCAAAATCCAGATTCCTGGTCAAGAACCACCCGGCGAGCCAGATCACGGAGCCGACCATCACCAGCAGGCGAGGCAGCAGCGACAGATAGAGCCTGGTCATTTCGTTCAACCGATACTGCAGGGGATACACCGTGGCCCGGTCGTCCTCGCTGAAGAAGACATCTATGTGCTGTCCAACGTATGGCCTGTTTGATGCCAACGCCCCCATCGAAGTGGTCAGCATCGAATCACCATCGACCACGCCGTTGGTGCTGAGATGGCCGCGGCACGACCAGTGGTCGGACCCGGTCCGATCCCGCGCTTCGCACGACTCGATCAGGAACGATCCGCCACCGCTGTACACCTCGGACCAGGTCCGCAAGACCCCTGCCCGTTGCATCGTCAAAAACACAGAAATCAGAGCGATCAAGGCCATCAGAACGGGCACGCCATAGGGCAGCACTTGGCTGAGCGACACCTTCTCGACGAAACCAAGAGGCTCTCGTTTGGTTGACCGAACCGCCTCGACCATGGGACCACCCTATTGCCTGGACATGCAAATAGGGATTCGGACAAGCAGCAGCTCGCAGGTACATCACCGATCAGCGGCCGAGGCGGCGCCTCAGCCGTCGGCTGAGGCGGACCGTCTTCGCCAGTCCTGCCATCGGCCGGCTGCTGATGACCGCTGAACCCTGGGGCCACTGCCGCACGACGTCTTCGGAACTACGGACCAGGTCGGCCAAGCGGTAAGGAGCGACAAGGGGCCGGAATGCGGTGCCTGCCTCGTCGTGTTCGAAGCTGAGATCGTCGAAGGCTTCAACCTCGGCACTGGTGGGGTGATTCCACCACAGGTCAAGGATGGTGCGCACCTCCTCGGCCAACGAGTACGGGTCAAGACCCCAGGACATCAGGTCGGACCGGCAGGCGATGAGTGGCGCCATTCGAACCGTCCCGGCCCAGAGCTCGCTCCGCTCGCCGTCATGACCGTCGGGCGGACGGTCAAAGACCAACTCGACGTTCCCATCACCACGCCGCTTGTAGTCGATCACCCGGGGCTTGCCAGATGCGGTCAGCGTTTCGACGCAGGAAACCGGGGACTCGATCGGGAAGGGGTCGGAGAATCCATCGAACGCGAACCGGCGAATCGGTACCCGATTGTCGACCTCGGCGATGACCCTGCTGCCGCCGAAATGGAAGTGAACCGGCTGCTCCCCAACCACCTCGCTCAACACCGCAGAGATGTGGGTGGCAAGCCGCCCTCTCCAGCCAACGTCGACGAGGCCGTAGCGGCCCGGCGGCGTGCTCTCGGCTCGGAGCCAGTCGGTGATCAATCCGAGGCGCTCGACCGCTCTGGCCTTGACCTGTTCCAGGACCACCTGGTCGACCAGAAGCGCCTCCCAGTCTTCGACCGCGAACTCCGGCAGCGCCGATTTCGGATCGAGACCGGCTAACCAACGGTGAGCCGGGAGATCCTTCAAGTCGGAGTGGCTGAGACCAATACGGGCCAGCAATGCATCCACTGGCACTTGATGCCGATTGGCGTGAATAAAGGCGTCGTCATCGATGGTGCCCTCCCCCATCCAACGCTCGATCCCGACCGCGGCCGCCGCGGCCAACGACCACGTCAGCCGGGAGGAGTGGAGGTAGTGCAGACTCCGATCGTCCCAGTGATCGGCGGGAAGGGCCTTGGCGATCTTCAGTGGCAACTCACCGTCTCGGGCCAGGAACCCGACGTGATCGATGTTCTCGACCCGGCACTGCTCGGCAACCCACAATACGAAGGCGGTCATGGTTTGGCCTGCGACGTCCGCACCGAGGGTTTGAACTCTGGCCCGGCGATCATCGATCAATCCGGCCCGCCGATCGGCAGCCACCGCCAGCCTGGCCTGACGGGCCGCTCCGGCGATGGCCGGACCGTAGCCACCGGGCCTGGCGGCCATAACCTCTTCGTAGCGGTTGGCATCGGCCTCTACCAAGGGAATGGGTTGCACGCCGGATACCGCGGCCATGGCGACATCGGACCAGGGGTGGTTCCCGATGTGCCAAACCGTGCGTTGACGTGCATCGGTGGGCGGCCACGTGTCATGGAACAGGTCACCGTCGGATTTGGTGGCACCGGCCTCGCATGAGGCGACAAGACGATCACCATCAACGAAAATTCCATACGATCGCAGGATGTCGACCAACAACTCCGATGATCGGTCGGTGTCGGAAAGAAACACCACCTCAACGTCGTTCCCGCGAATGAGTTGCAGGCTCTCGGCCGCCCCGGGAACCGGCCGACACAACCGCCGTTCCATCTCCTCGGCAACCATATTTCGAGATTGGAATCGTGACCGGTCACCGTCATGCCCGTCGTGCAGGTGGTCGATAACGTGCTCGATCGCCTCGTCCCCGGCCAGCTGCCTGACAGCGCAGGTGTCAAAGACGTCAATGCTGACAACGTCCGGCCGGTAACGGCTGACGGCCCGTACGACCTCCGGCCAGTCGTGAGCCGGATAGCCCCGTCCCACCTTTTGCAGGCGGTAGATCATCCGTGGGCCAGCCCAGGGAACTCGTGCTGCAACGCCGGTTATGTGTGTGTCTCCCACCACGCGTGTCGATGATAGGCAGCCGCGGCGCGCTTTGACGGGAGGCCA
>JAVJHY010333043.1:0-20559 GCA_035593235.1 Phascolosoma agassizii | reverse complement strand
ATCCTCTATCATACGGAAGGGATTTTGACTTTGAACGACCATTTTTCGATCAATTTCGAGAAATGATTGAAACTGTTCCACTGATTGCTCTATCGACTCCACAAAATGAAGAAAACTCTGACTATACCAATTGCGCTTCCTGGAATCGTAATTGCTATTTGATCGCAGGAGCAAATTACAACGAGGATTGTTACTATGGTAATTACATAAACCGCTCGAAAAATTGCCTAGATAATAACTTTGTTGATACATGTGAGCTTTGCTACGAGTGTGTAGATTGTAGTGGCTGTTATGACGTAAAATACTCTCAGAATAGTCATAGTTCTTCGGAATCTTACTTTCTCTTCAATTGCAAAAATTGTCAGAACTGTTTCGGTTGTGCGAACCTTGTTGGTAAACAATATTACTTCATGAATGAGCCTTTGAGTAAGATTGACTACGAAACCAAGATTGCTGAATTGGAGCTGCATCGCCGCAGTAAAGTCAGTGAGGCTCAACAGTTATGTGAAAATCATCGATTAAAATATCCACATAAGTTTATGATTGGTGATCTAAATGAAAATGTAACTGGGAATGCCATTCATTCGTGTAGTGATTCTTTTGACTGTTTTGATGGCAGTGAGTTATGGGATTGTCGCTATTGCTCGTGGTTTCATCAATCTAAGAATTGCATGGATATCATATCTTGGGGATTTCCAGCGGGGCTTTGCTACGAGTGTACAGAAGTTGGAGCTAATTCCTATCACGTAATGTTTAGTGTTTCATCTTATGGGTCGAGCGAAGTGCTCTATTCCTACTATACGATGTACAGCAAACATTGTTTTGGATGTATTGGTATTAAAAAGAACGAGTACTGTATTTTAAACAAAAAATACACTCCCGTTGAATATGAGGAAACGGTTGCAAAAATTATTACCCATATGCAAAAAACCGGAGAATGGGGCGAGTTTTTTCCAGCGCACATAAGTCCACTTGCTTACAATACATCTATTGCTCAAGACTATTATCCACTTGAGAAAGAAGAGGTTCAGAGATTGGGATGGAAGTGGCACAACAACGCATCGGAACGCAAGGCGCAATCAAAGTTGTGCGAAATTCCAGATAGTATAAATGACATAACAGAAGATATCTGCGAGCAAGTTTTGACATGTCGAATTACAAACAAACCTTTCAAAATCATTAGGCAAGAATTTACATTCTATAAGAAAAATAACATCCCTGTTCCTGACCTTTGCTTCAATCAACGACATGAAGCTCGATTAAATCGACGAAATCCAAGACAGCTATGGGAGCGTAAATGTGATAAATGCGCTGCGTCGATAAAAACGAGCTATTCGCATAATAGGCCTGAAATAATTTACTGCCAGAGGTGCTATTTGGACGAAGTATACTAGATACTAGCCTGGATTTCTCATCTGTGCTATATGGAAAAAATATTCACCCACCAAGAATAATAATTAATCGCGTGTATAGTGTACGGCTAAAGCCGGTGGTAGGTTGAAGAGGGACAAATCGGTTGAGATAGCCCCCGAGCGTTCGGCGGATGTTTTCCACTTTTGAATTACGTACTCTACATCGCGTATTCGCTTACGGTGTTTCGCGCTTGGTACAAAACTTCCGAATTTTCGCATTCCCAGATATTCAAAAAAAGATAATGAACCATCTTCGGAGAGCATCTCTTGAAAAAGTGTTATGATTTGCTCAGCCGTGTCCGCTGGAAAGTTTGAAAACGGTAATCCGCAGATAATAGCGTCAAATTCAGTGTCTGGATATAATTCCCTCAAATGCTGAGCGGGTCCTTCAACAAAATGAACCCTGTCCTTATGATGGAGATAATAAGGATTTTTTCTGAGACTCCTTTTTAGTTGCGCAAGTAATGAAGGATTTATCTCACATATCGTGAGTGTATCGAACTCATTCATGTTCTTGAGGATCTTGCGAGTGAAAGGACCGGTTCCGGGACCAACTTCTAAAATATTTCGTTGACCAGCTTTTTCCTTTAGGGGCCTTACCATCGCTTTTGCTAGCCATGGGGAACTTGGACAAATACACCCCATTTCGATAAATCGACGGGGTAACTCTTTGTAAAATGTAAGATAATCCGCAGCCATATCATTCTTTTATATAGTGTTATGCGAATTCGTGCAAAAAACGCATCATTGTCACTTATCGAACTAGTAATAACAATTCGATTAAGCCATTGGCTTTACACCACTTTTCATTTTCGTGGGTGGCGTGTGAAGTTACTTAGCACCTGCTCCAGTGATGATTACATGGAGGGTCTTCAAGGAGATGTCAAAATCTAGCCAAAGGGAACGATTATCGACATACGCGATGTCGTATTCCGTCTTTGCTTTGTAACTTTCTATTGATGAGGCGTATTCATGTGAAACTTGGGCCAATCCTGTAATGCCTGCCTTGACCTCAAGTCTGCGATTGAAACCAGGTATTTTTTTGGCAAGCTCTCTTGCAAGTTCAGGGCGCTCCGGTCTAGGGCCAATTAAACTCATATGGCCAAGTATTACATTTAATAGTTGTGGAAGTTCATCAAGTCTGCAGCAGCGTAAATACCGTCCTAGGCGTGTAACACGAGGATCCTTGTCTGTGGCCCAAACTGCTCCTGTCTCAGTTTCTGCATTGACGTGCATTGTCCTGAACTTATACATCACAAAAACTTCACCGTTTTTGGTGAGGCGCTTTTGTCTGAAAATTATTGGTCCGGGGGATGTCAGCTTAACGGCAATTGCGATTGCTGTTAGCATCGGCAAGAGAGATATTAGCAGCGGTAGCGATAGTGATACATCGATGATTGTTTTAACGATTTCGTAAGATTCCGAGGTTAGCGTAGCTGTTTTGCGATGTGTCCGCAGCGGTGCAAAAAGACTTAAGCCTTCGCATGAGACACAGGAAGTCATCGCCCCATTCTGAGGGGGGAGATGACGTAGGGGCGCTTCAAAATGATCGCATGTTACTTCAATTGGGGCTAACATGTACTACCGCTAACTGCAATATACTGACAAAGAACCATACTAAATTACCCATCTAGCGCAAAAAAGCAAGCTTTTCAACTATGCCGTCGTTATCACGATATTAATAAAAGTATAAAGACTCAACATATGTTCAGTCAGTTGCGCAATTATTTCTTTATTTGAAAAAAATAACACAACAGAGTTACGTACAAAAATAGTCTGTAAATTGTAGATGCCCGGTGATTGCTTTTTATCGGTATGACTTGTTGTGTGTGATGACATGAGGAGTGTAGATAGGTATACTCAATGCAGGGTAATAGCATATTAATTAAGGGTGTTTTCTATGGGTGCTGGTGGGGCTACTTTAAGTTCTCGGCTTCGTGTGTTGGTTGCCAAGACATTTAGGGCGGAGAAACTTTACGGCTCAATGCGTCGAGCTAGTTATTTAAAAGCTACAAATATGGATGATGTAGCAAATGACATTAGAGCTCGTGTGTGGCTTCGTTGTCACAAGCAGTTGCGCACTGAACTAAATGAGGTTTTGGAATTGGCAAATGCATCTGCCGTTGTAGCTAAGCTTGCGTCACTTAAGCAGCATTTTGAGATGAAAGCGACTCAGGATGGACAAACTGTTGAAAAATCGGCACAACGTCTTACCGAATCAGCGTCTCGTCATGAATTTGCACATTGCTTGAAGTTGTCTATGGAGCTTGTTGAGTTAAAAGCGCGTTCTCAGGCAAATAAAGTAGTTGCAGATGAAATAGGCGAGCTTTTACGAGCTTCCGGGCGAGCTGGTCAATTAGCGAAAGTATGGCCAGAGACAGAAATTGTTGGGGATATCTGTGATGATGAGCGAGCAAGCCGTCGTAGCAAGCTTCCTTCAAACGTCATTCCCTTGAGAAGAGCTAAGATTGCCTAGCCTGGATTGCTCGACGGATTGACGCTATCTGACGATATGTTCGGCAAATAGCAAGTGATTTAAGGGGCAATTTAGGTGTTTTGATCTATGGCGAGACAGCGAATAAAGGATTTGCTCCAGGGTGGTCAAGTAGGGGCTACTGTCGAAATTAAGGGGTGGGTTAGAACAAGAAGAGATTCCAAGGAGTTTTCGTTTCTTGAAGTAAATGACGGGAGTTGTCTAGCCAACATGCAGGTAGTGGCGGACTGTGCTTTGGATGGGTATGAACATAGTGTGCTTGAAGCTAGTACCGGTGCGGCTGTAGGTGTCAGGGGTGAGTTAGTAGAGTCTCCAGGAAAAGGGCAGCGAGTAGAGCTAAAAGCACATGAGTTTGTGCTAATAGGTCCGGTTACAGCTACAGATTATCCACTTCAGAAAAAGAGACATTCGTTTGAATTTCTGAGGACAATTTCTCACTTACGTCCACGAACCAATACGTTTGGAGCCGTGTTTCGTGTTCGTCATAATGCGTCATTTGCTATTCACAAGTTTTTCCACGAAAAGAATTTCATTCATTTGCACAGCCCAATTATTACTACTTTGGATTGCGAGGGCGCTGGGGAAATGTTTCGAGTTACAACTCTCGATATCGCTAATCCCCCTCGGCAAGATGACGAAAATAGTGCTTCAGACGTGGATTTTGGTAGAGATTTCTTTGCAAGTGATGCTCATCTTACCGTGTCGGGACAGTTGGAGGCGGAGCTTTTTGCCACAGCTTTGGGCAATGTATACACTTTTGGCCCTACGTTTAGAGCGGAGAATTCCAATACTCCTAGACATTTAGCGGAGTTCTGGATGGTTGAGCCGGAGATGGCGTTTTGTGATTTGTCCGGGGATATGGATTTAGCGCAGGAGTTTATAAAGTACATTATCAAATACGTTTTGGAGCATAGCATTGAGGATATGCAATTTTTTGATCGATGGGTTGAAAAGGGCATTATCGAGTCGCTAGAGAAGGTAGTGTCAGCTCAGTTTGATATGATTACCTATACGGATGCTATTAAAGCGTTGGAGAAAAGCGGACGGAAGTTCGAGTTTCCTGTAGCATGGGGTGTGGATATTCAAACAGAGCATGAGCGCTATTTGACTGAGGAATATGTGGGGAAGCCGGTGTTTGTTACAAATTATCCAAAGGATATTAAGGCTTTTTATATGCGCCTAGACGAAGATGAAAAAACAGTTGCTGCGATGGATCTGCTTGTTCCCAGGTTAGGTGAAATAATAGGTGGTTCTCAGAGAGAAGAGCGGGAAGAAATTCTATTGAGAAGGATTAAGGAGTGCAATCTCGATGAGAAGCCTTACTGGTGGTACTTAGATACTAGGAGATGTGGAACCGTTCCCCATGCTGGGTTTGGGTTAGGGTTTGAGCGAATGGTGATGTATTTAACCGGGATGAGTAATATAAGGGATGTTATTCCTTTTCCCCGCACACCGGGCAACGCGGAGTTTTAGGTACCAACCTTGCGGATTTCTACGCTTGTTTTTGTTATCGCTGCATCTCGCACTGCATCGATAATACGCATGTTTTCTAGACCACTGCTGAAACAAGACTTGTTAATGGTTTTGCCTTGAAGAAGGCCTACGAACTTATCAATCATAATAGAGTAGTGGTTTGCCGAATTGGCCCGGATAATTTCTGGGCGTTTTTCATTGCGCGTTAGCTCTATTATTGGAATTTTATTTCGAGGTGTGTGAAAAGCGCTAGTGGCACGTATTAACCCCCGAGTGCCGTATATAGTGTAGTTATTAGCCCTCTCCATTTTGCAGCTGCAGCTACAGTGTGCCACCGTGTCGTTGTCAAATAACAACTGAAAGCATGTAAATTCATCAACTTTTGTGTTGTTGTTAACCTTCCAGTTTGCCGATGTCATGACAGGTTCGTTCTGTAGTAAAAACCGGGCGCTATCAATGAGGTAACATCCAACATCGAGCAGGCTTCCGCCACCTGTCTTGCTGTTAAGTCTTATGTTGTTAGGGTCATTAAGAAAATAATGAAAGTGACTTTCAATGAGCCTAATATCTCCAATGTCTCCTTTTTCTATGACTTGTTGAACCACAGCGTGTTGCGGATGAAAGCGATACATAAATGCTTCGCATAGTGTCCTTTTACTTGAAGTGGCAGCCTCATGGACTTCTAAAGCTTCTTTATACGTTAGTGTTAGTGGTTTTTCACAAAGGACGTGCTTGCCTGCGTGAAGAGCTTTCATCGATATTTGTGCATGTAGATGGTTAGGTATAGCAACATAAACCGCGTCTATGTTGCTATCTTGGAGTAGCGATTCGTAATCGCTATATATTGTGCAATTCGGAAGAAAAGAGTGTAATTTTTGTGCTTTTTCCGTTGAGCGTGTCGCCAGAGCAACGACGTTGGCGCAATGAGTTTCGGCAAAAGCTTTAATCATGACTTTTGCTACGTGTTGACCACAACCTATGATACCAAAGTTCATGAGTCTTTTACTGAATTAGCGTTCTTAGCCAAAATTAACATTCTTCGAATTTTATCTAACCTTATTGATTTGGCAATAGGCTTTTATTTTCATAAATGCGCTAAGTTTGATACTTAATCTGTCGATAGTTTTCAGTGTTTCATCTTAGATGAGCTTTGTTATGCATAGCCTTACGATTGATATATGACAGTGTACCGTGCGAAAATTTAGAGAAAAATCTAATACCGCAGCAAAATTTGGAGATAATTTGCCCGTTGAGCCGCAGCGCCATTCTGGGCTTACGGTGATTATTCCGACTTTAAATGAGTTTTATTCGATTGGTTTGTTATTGGATGAACTCTGTAAGCGCTTTAGGGGAGTTACTATTGTTGTTGTAGATGATGTGAGCAGTGACGGGACACAGGATGTTGTTTTAAAGCGAGCGCGAGAGATGAACACGCATAGTTCTACTCGAATTGAGCTGCTTGAAAGGCGGGGAGCTTTGATTAAGGGGATAAGTGCTAGTGTCGTCGATGCCATTTCTTCTTGTCGAACGGAGTTTTTTGCGGTGATGGACGGGGATTTGCAGCATCCTCCAGCAGCTATTGAGCCTTTAGTGGCAAAACTTCAGGCTGGTGCAGACCTGGTAGTAGGCACTAGGCTCCCCGGAACACATGGGCAGTCAGCTCTTAGAACAGTTATTTCAAAAGTAGCTACATTTATAGCTCGTGTTTTCCTGTTTTTTCGAGGCGTTCGTGTTGAGGATCCGATGTCGGGATTTTTTGGTGCTAGGACATTGATAGTACAAGACATCATAGCTAATTTTTCAAATTGTTTTGAGCCGCGAGGTTACAAGATTTTATTTGACATTCTTCGATACACTTCTCCGGACATGAAAATACATCCTTCCTTTTATCAATTTGGTAGCAGATGCACAGGTAAATCAAAGCTTCATGGGAAGCACGGATTATATTTTTTGAGGTCCTTAACGCGTTAATTTGAACTTTGTTATCTGTTAAGAAGATGAGTGAGAGTATTGGCAAAAAAAGCTTTGACATATAGAGTTGAATGAGGTCATATGCCCACTCTGGAATTCATGGGTCTAGATTGCTTGAATTCCCTGCTCAAGAACCCCCAGCTAAGTGCTTTTACTCGGCATTATGGCAAGGTTGTGATGGGCGAGTATTGCTTGTTGACGCTTGTAATAATGTCAACAGGTTTTTTGCTTACTTAACAGTTTTTTCTGTGCTTGGTTTATGTGAAGAAGTGTTGGCCTAGTTGTTTATGAACGGTAATAGGTTTGTTGTGTCGGGCATAGGTGTTCGAAGTATTATAAGTAGGCGTTCAGAGTTTAATTTGCATCATTGACGATATGGAAGGCACGCTTGCGAGCTCGTAAATGGCTGTAATTTGTTTTGCATCGCTAAAGGGTGGCGTCGGGAAGACCTCGCTCTCTGTAAATGTGAGCCATGGCTTTGCTAAGCGAGGCTGTAGGACTTTACTTATTGATTGTGACCCTTCCGGGCACGCTACTTCTTTTTTTAGACTGGTGGGCACGCCGCTTAAGAATTCTGTTTCTCGTACCACGGCTGCGACGAAAGGAAGTGAGGGTTCTAAATTTCTGGGAGAAGCGCCTCTTGCGCGGATGTTCTTGTCTAAAAACCCCGAAACCTTAGATACACAGGACGCTTTATCGGAAGAAGGTGTAGATACTATCTTTCCTGTGAGATCTCAGCTTGATTTATTACCTTCCGGGCCTGAGCTTAGGCATCTTTTGTGGGGACGCGGGGCTAAGGCATTTGCGGCTTTGTTTCCGCAGCTAATTCAAGAGCTCCGCAATGATTACGACCATATTGTTATAGATACACCTCCAGATTTTAATGTATTGACTAGGAATGCTATTGCCTGTGCAGATATCGTAGGGGTGCCAGTAGATCCTAGTGAGATGAGCATTAACAGTCTTGAGGAGATTATGGCTAATGCTCAACATATTAAAGGGCCAACGTGGGTCATTGCCCGTTCTATGGTCAACAGACAAGCTCGTCGCGTCAATCGTCTAGGTGCGGAACGTCTTGATAAGAATCTTCATGTTTGTAATGCTGACATAGACACTGATGATCCAATAGGGGAATCAAGCATTGGAAATTTTGATAATGCCGAGGATTTTATAGCAATACTTAGAGACAGAGATGAAGCGGGTTCTCAGGATTCTTCGGTGGAGCCAGTTGAGGATAATAGCCCAATTTATCTGTTGCATTCGATTGTTTATCGCAGTGAGCAGCAAAACAGGCTTACATTTTTAGGTAAGACCGTGTTTGATAGCCGAAGTACTGCTAAATTGGCAGATCAATACTATAGTGTTGCGCGAGAGATAGAAGAGGTTATTTCTCATTTAGCTTTTTCTGATTCCGAGCAGCTCGGAAGTTCTGAATTTGAGCATCAAATACCCGTAACTTCTGGTAAGGCCTATTGACCTGGGTTGTCGCCCAGGTTTTCATTTAACTCATTCACCGTATTAACTCTGCAACACACTGCTGGGGTTATGGACTCTGTTGCGCAAACGTGGTTTGATTCGCTGGCTATACTGACGAATTAACCGCGGTTTGATGATATGGACGAACTAAAAAAAATTAAAGTCGTGTGTCTTTTTACGGCACTTCTAAGCCTTGTACTTATTGCTCTTGGGGGATACGTTAGGGCGACTGGTGCCGGACTAGCGTGTCCCGATTGGCCACTTTGTTTTGGGCGTGTTGTCCCAGAATTTAGTCAAGGAGTCGCTCAGGAATATATTCATCGTGTTATAGCAGGCTTAGTAGCTCTATGTTCGTTGGTGCTTTTGGCCATGACTTTTCGCCTTAGAGCCAAATTTACCAGATTGTGGAGAGTGGGGATTTTCCTTTTTGTATTGGTAATTATTCAGGCCGTGTTCGGTGGCCTTACTGTTATCATGCAACTTAATCCGTTTATTGTTACTGCGCACTTAGCGCTAGGAACACTTTTTTTTCTAGTTGTCGCATTGCTTGCTATCGAACGCAATTCTGAAAGGTTTTCTGAAAAAAGGAGAGTGAATAGCTCCATTGAGGCAGAAAGTAGCTTTGCTAAATCTTTAATTTTGTTCGTAACGGCAGCGGTTTATTTTCAGATGATTTTGGGAGGATTTGTTGGCAGTAGTGGTGCTGCGCTTGTGTGTTCTGGTTTTCCCTTATGTAACGGGCAGTATATACCGGATAACGTTACTGGTGCTCAGGTAGTGCAAATTGCACATCGTTTGTTGGGGGTTGTTGTATTAGTGTTATTGGTTGTTGCACTATTGATGTCGAAAAGGTCCAAGGGGTTAGTGTCTAAGCGATTTGGTCATCTTTGCGGAATGTTAACTTTAGTATTAATTCAAATTTCTCTTGGGATAGCTAATGTTTTAATGCAGATACCCATTGGCGTGGCAATAATGCATTTGGTGGTTGCGCAACTGCTTCTTTTTGGCCTGGCGTCGTTGTATAAGGAATTGAATCCTGCCATGCGAATTATACAGATTAAATCTAGTGGAGTGGCAGCTGAGGTGAGATCCAGTGTCGAAATGAGACCTCTTAAGGAAGCTTTTAACGGATGAACCGCACTAGTCAAGCAGATGGCATTTCTCCATCTCCGGGTAGTTTGACATCTATTTCCACGGTGTCGCGTGTCGCGGATTATCTAAATCTGAGTAAGGTGAGGATTGTCGCACTGCTGCTCGTTTCAACGTTTTGTCCCATGGTTCTTGCTTCAGGAGGTAGCGTGTCTGCTTCGATGGTGATGTGGGTTCTTCTTGGAGGGGCTCTGATTTCAGGTTCAGCAAGTGCGATGAACTGCGTATTGGATAGAGATATTGATGCGCTTATGGAGAGGACGAAGAATCGCCCTGTCGCAGCAGGAAGAATTTCGCCTTTTTTGGCATCTTTGTATGCTTTTGTGATTGGTCTAGCCGGGCTTCTTGTTCTTGCTACTTGTGTGAGTGTCCTCGCTGCGTCTGTGGCATTGGTTGGGCATCTTTTTTACATAATAGTTTATACCATGTGGCTTAAGCGTAGCACTGCGCAGAATATTGTTATCGGAGGTGCGGCTGGTGCGATTCCTCCATTGGTTGGTTGGGTTGCTGTCACAGGTTCGGTTGATCTTACGGCGTTTTTGTTGTTTTTGGTCATTTTTTTGTGGACCCCGCCTCACTTTTGGGCTCTAGCGTTAAATAAAAACTCTGATTACAAGCGTGCTGGGGTACCAATGTTGCCAGTGGTTGCTGGGGAAGCTGTAACTCATAGTCAGATGTTATTTTATGCGCTCTGTTTGATTCCGGTAACTGTGCTGCTTGTTTTATCGAATGATTATTTAGGATGGTTTTCTCTGACTGTTATGTTGGTTTTAAGTATCGTATTTTCGTATAAAGTATTTCAGCTAAAGAACCTAGTTGATCCTGTTCAGAAGAAGGCTAAGGCGTGGAACGTGTTCGGTTTCTCTCTTGTATACCTGTCGTTATATTTTGCTTGTCTGGTTATTGATTCAACTGTTCTCTAGATTTCGCTTAAAAACATACGCGGCATATCCAGCAACACTATCTTTTGGCCCAAAACTGGTGCCGGGCATTATATTTTAAGAAACTAGCACCGCGTAAGAAACTAGAAGAAACTAGCACCGCGTTACTTTTAATTGAGCGTTATTACTTGAAGCCCAAGGTCCTACATTAAGAAACTAGCACCGCGTTACTTTTAATTGAGCGTTATTACTTGAAGCCCAAGGTCCTACATTTTTTTGATCCTATTACGGGATTACTTGTAAACTGATATCCAATATACAAAAAAGTTTGGGTGCAATCGATCTTCCTAGTGTGGGGGGAACAACTGTTCCAGCGGTCATGTTAGTCGACATGCGATAAAAACACTCGTGTATAATGTCATGTGATTGCAGGAGCTTACTGTTAATCTATCAAAAGAGTGCTGCATATTTAATGATAGTAATATATAATTACCTGGAGTTGTTGAATAACTGTTCTACGTCTACTCATAATTATGGACTAGATTTTATGGAATCCAGGCACTTTTCGGTATCTATTGATGGCGAGTCATTTGAACTAGTTGCTAATGTGCGTGAGGCTGGCCAGGATTTAATTTTCTTTTTGCATGGGCTTGGCTGTTCAAAGAATTCGTTTCATCACTTTTGGAATTGCGCTGATTTTGAAGATTATTCAGTTTTAGCTATCGACCTAGTGGGATTTGGTCAGTCTACTAAATCTGAAAGGTTTTCTTACTCTATGGAAGACCAAGCTCGTGTATGCGCGAGTATTCTTGCGGAGTTTTCGGATAAGAATCTACATGTCGTTGCTCACAGCATGGGGGGGGCGGTGGCTTTGCTTATTCCAGAACAGATTTTGAGTTATGCCAAGACTTTCGTGAATATAGAGGGCAATTTGATTGGTGCTGATTGTGGGATTGTAAGCCGAAAAATTATAAGTGTAACTCCTGATATGTTCAAGATTGAGATTTTACCAGATTTCAAAGATGCTTTTGATAGCCTCGGTGAAGGATATGCCGCAATGGATTCAACTACTGTCGATGCTCTCTATCGAAGTGCCAAGTCACTGGTTGCATGGTCGGACAGCAACAAATTGCTAGAGACTTTTCTTGCTTTGCCATGCCCGAAAGTATATTTCTACGGTGATGAGAATGTCGATCATTCAACAGTTGCCAGTGTCGAAGAGGTTCCGAAAGTAAAGATACAAAATAGCGGTCATTTTCCAATGAATGATAATCCGAAAGATTTCTATAATGAATTATTCAAATTTCTAACGGTGTTTAGTGCGACGTAGAACCATGCGAATCAACAGACGCGAGTAACCTCTGTCGCGGAGGCGGGGCTTATTGGCGCGCTGTTGTTCTTAACGTTACATTCCCATTATGAAAGTTTTTCTGAAAGGTCTCCTTATGATGGTTGTTGGCTCCTGGATCGGTCGTTTAGGGTGTCGTTCAGTCGCAATTCGAATGGTCGAGGATGTTCTTCAGGATGCGCGAACGCATCTACAAAAAAGGTTTTCTATATTTCCCGCTGGGACCGCTGTCCTTGCTTTACGTAACCTTTCCTTGTTTTACCTTTATCCCATAATCAATGAACGAGCGGCAGAAACGCGAGTTCTGGAGTTAGTAGAACTCTTAGAGCGAATTGCTGAAGAACTGCCTGACGAGACTGACGAGTTTAGTCGTCTAATGAAACCGACGTTGACGCTTCTTCCTGTTATGTGTTCGTTTACTTATCTTCCACATAAGGAAGCCGAGGAGTTATTGGGAAGATGGGCTGCTCTTGACCAGATAGTGAGAGGGCCCGATTCGTTTAGCAAGGTTGAGTTGATGGAAGTTTTTGCTGAACAACTTGAGAGCACAGAGTTCGAGCAACTTCACACGAACCTTAAGCGTTGTATTAGAAAAGCGTATTGTGGACATGAGTTTAGGATACGTTAGCGAATGTTACCAGCTAGAGAAGTTGGTAGTAGGTAATTGATTAGTCGTGCATTAAAGGTTATTCTGAATGTAACCAAGCGAATCAACAGACGCGAGTAACCTCTGTCGCGGAGGCGGGAGTTATTGGCGCGCTGTTGTTCTTAACGTTATCCACTTTATCGTAACCCTATGAAGATTCCGCAGTCAAAGCGTCGAACAGCTCTCCTTGCCGTAGACTTGCAACCACGTTTTATTAACGATCGCATTAGATATATAGTTGAGAATATTGCTTCACTGATAGAGCATAGAGTATACGACCTTATTATTCAGAGTCATATTTCAGCTGATGAAAATACCCTCTGGTTTAAACAACATGGATGGCTGGCACCTATCGAAGGGAACATGAGCACGATCTCTCCACTTGGTGGCAAGTTTGCGGAACTTGGTGCGATTACCGTGAGAAAAACAACTCGTTCTCTTTTTAAGGGCGATCTCCCGGTAAATGAGATTCTTCGGGCCAAACAAATCGAAGAGATTCACATCGTTGGAGTTGATACCTACGATTGCATTACAGCTACAGCGCATGAAGCGTTCGACTTAGGGTATTTCACATACCTAATTGAAGAATGCTGTCAGTCAACATCCAGCCAAGAGTTGCACGATCGTGCGTTGCAGAATTTACGTTACGTCAATCTTACCAACAATTCTTGTAGAGAGAATGTCGAGTTTGATGTGATTTCGTGCTGTGGATAACCAACGGGCTCAGACGGACGACCTAGCCCGCGAGCGAAAGTGGTGCTATGATATAGTTTTTGTGTGGGCTAGCTCGCCGCTGGCCCTAACGTTATCCTCTAGGAGATTGCTATGGCAGAACATGCTGTGATAATTCGATTGAAACTTTCGGACGGTGGATTTGGGGCACCGGAAGAACGAGATTTTATACATGAGCTCCAAGATAAGCTTACCCAAGCAATCGATGAACATTCGGCAGGGGAGCTTGATGGTGACGAATTTGGTGGTGGTGAGTGTACTATCTACACTTATGGTCCAGATGCTGAGCAACTATTCGCGGTAATGGAGCCTATTTTGAGAAGCAGTTCTCTCTCCGCGGGAGCAACAGTTACGAAACGCTTCGGCGAGGCTGGCGACCAAGATGCGCAAGAGGAAGAGTTAAAGCTTTAGAAGCAAATAGGATAACGAGGATAACAACGTTACTCGTAATAAATAGTGTCCACGGAAGGTTGACACCTCAGATTGTGGCTGGATATGAGGTAAGAGGCTAGGGTAGTCGCTGATAGTGTTGCCCCTATATTAGTCGAGAAACTTCGGTTATTCTTGAGGATAACCAATCGTTGGAACTGTCGCGGGTAATCTTTTGGGTTTAGTTGAAGCATATTGGCGCGCAGTTCAACTTAACGATATGTCATTCGCTTATATCTCAGTGGTTTGGCGATTTTAAATAAAGATTGAAAAGTTTTTTCAGTAGTGCCGGGAGATTTATGGAATGAGTGAACAAGACGACAAAGAAAACTTCATTAGTTTGATTGGCAAAAGGTCAGACAAGGTGATGTTACTAATGGTTGCACTGTTTGTTGGAATTAAGATACTTAGCGAACTCTTTGACCGCATATATCCTTCACCTTATCCATTTAGTGATAATATAGATATGATGATGTGGGTTCCTGTCTGGTGTTTTCTTTTTCCAGGCCTTCATTATTTGTGTCAAGAAGTATTACGGTTGAGAGAACAAATCAATCAGCTAGAACGAAAACTAGCCGAATGACATATCAAATGCGGTGAACGCACCAGCCGCCCTGTGAGTTTTTTGGTAATTTGTAGCGGAGAGTTGAGCGGCTGGTCGCTCCCGCTAACGTTACATTCATGAGCGTTGAAG
Organism: Phascolosoma agassizii; assembly: GCA_035593235.1. Lineage (NCBI taxonomy): Eukaryota > Metazoa > Annelida > Sipuncula > Phascolosomatiformes > Phascolosomatidae > Phascolosoma > Phascolosoma agassizii. The sequence continues at coordinate 5,854 of JAVJHY010333043.1, read as the reverse complement.
TAGCAAGAAAGCACACGGGTTGTAGTGAGGTTGGTGAAAATGAAGCAGAAGGTTGCAGTAGTAGCTGACTGAAGGCAATTGGTTAGCCGAAACTTATAGACGTGCCATCCACTTATTATTGTTAGTATATGCCGTACGTATCAGCATTGCGAAAGAACTTGAACTATCGCCAAAAGATATGGCGTTTATGTCTTGTACTGTCCATTTCTGCACTAGGATATGGGCTTGTTTGTGGTGAAGATATTTCCGGGAAGCCATGGACTAATTTTGCACTGGCCTGTCATATGTTCGCCATCGGCGTCAGTGCTTTCTATATTTATCAGGCTCCGCGACGATTTGAGAAATCGCTGACTTTACTTCGTCATTCAAGTCCAACTGTCACTCACGTTGTGGTGGAGGAGACGCTGACAGACGGCGAACTAGTATACGAAGCATTTATTCGCGGGGATGAACTAGCGGAGGCTGGTTATACGAATTATAGAGCGACAATTCAAGACCCATACCCGCAAGCTATTTCAGCATGGGTTGATCGAGATAAGCTCGCGGATGTCTGGTTTACAAAACGTTTTGAACCACAGCTAGTCAGAATTGACGGAGAGATGTTGGAGGTGGGTAGAGCTAAATCTGTAATGAACCGCTGGAACTCCTGATAACATGATAGATGTCCATAGGCCACCTCGCGTGCCAGGTGGTAGTTCTCAGTTTAGTGGAGAGCGATTATCCTAGGTAATTGCTTAGTAGTAACATATCGGTTATTCTGAATGTAACAACACGAATCAACAGACGCGAGGAACTTCTGCCGCGGAGGCGGGAGTAATTGGCGCGCTGTTGTTCTCAACGTTAGCCAACACCATAAGAAGTAGTCTGTAATGAGTATTACACTTGACCAATTAGTTATTTTCGCGGCGCGTTCGGGTAATTTAGAGCTTCTGCGTGAAAGAGTTACTTCAGGCGGTAATATTAATTATATTGACGCTAAGCATGGCTCCGCACTTGTCGAAGCAATTCGGTGTAATAAGAAACATGTTTTGGATTACTTAATAGAAAATGGCGTGGATGTGAATGTCGAGTATGAACATGGCATTGGTCCTCTTGAAGTGGCTTTGCGTCACCCGAATCCAGAAATTGTTTATTGTTTGGTTTGTGCAGGGGCAAGATTGCGTAAAAAATCGAGACCGTATTACCAAGAAAGGTTGGAAGAGTGTATTGCTAAGGTATCGGTTGATGTTAAGTCAGTGCAGTGATTGGCTAACCAACGGGCTCAGACGGACGACCTAGCCCGCGAGCGAAAGTGGTGCTATGATATGAGTTTTGTGTGGGCTAGCTCGCCCGCTCGCCCGCTCGCCCTAACGTTCTATTCGTTCTCCGGCGCTAGTTGGTAGATACGTTCTTTCCAGTCTTTTGGATCTCGGCGCGTGTGGTACGCCGCAATAACGTGCACAGTGTGATTTCGGATGATGTAGAATATTCCAAATGGGAATCGTCTTATGGGAGCTCTGCGAAATTTTTCGAAAATGAGCTGGTAGCTTTCAGGCGAGCGTTCCAGGAAGGAAAAAGATGCTTCAGCTGAAATAAGAAATTCGTGACCAAGTCCATCCAGTTGCGTTTCATACCATTCAAAAGCTGCTGACAGATTTTGTTTTGCCCCTGGTTCCAGAACTACATCGTAGCTCACTTATTTCCTCGGATTTCGGCGATTACATCGCGCCACGGAATACCAGCACTAGGGTTATTATCAAGGGCAGTAAGTCGTTCTTTCAATTCCTGTTTTTGACCATCGGTAAGCATATCAGCATTGGGTATGTCAGAGACACTATCCCAGATATCTTGTGCTAATCTGATACGCTCCGCGGGACTTAAATCAAGGATCTGTGCTAAAAGTGACTGATTCATATGAACTATGTTATCATTATTGTTGATTTGAGGCCACTTTTATAAATGAATAGAACCAAACGAATCAGCAGATGCGAGTAACCTATGTAGCGGGAGTGGAAGTTATTGGCGCGCTGTTGTTCTTAACATTACATCCATTGGCGGGAATGATGAAAAGAAGCTACGGAGGTGTGGTTCTTCTTACTAGAGTTGCTATGGCTGTTTTGACTATCCTAAATGGATCTAATTGGCAAAAAGCGTGGGTGATATAAATTTGAATTGGTTACTGTCTGGAAATGGCTGAAATTATTGTTGTAATTATCGAGGTTATAGCCGAGCCACTACTAATGTTGCTCGCCGAATTGCTCTCCTATGGTTTACCTCCACCAGAGAAATCCGAAGGAGCTTACTCTAGATTTGTTATTAGGGCGTGTTGTTTTTGTGCGGGATTTGTTTTTGGTTGCTTTACCTTGGTATTCTTCCCAGATTACTTCATTGTCAAACCGTGGGCGCAGGTCGTTAATCTGGTTTTTGCCCCTTTGGCTGTGGCGTATGTTGTCAATCGCTTTACAAAAGAGAGGTTGGCAAAGGGATCAGCAAAAGCTAAGCATTATGGATATATTGAAGCTTATATTATTGCTCTAACATTTACGCTTACGAGGTTGGTTGTTACAATTCCAATTATGCCGTAGGCAAGATTGTAATTTTGAGTGTTTATGCTGTTCTCAGCAATTACATTCATGAGCGTTTGTGGTGGCAACAAACTCCAGTATCGTAGAAACTTTCCTGGGTGTAGTTGTGGCGGTTGTTTGATTAGCTGCAGCTTATCGGTTATTCTGGATGTATCCAAATGTTAAAAAAGTTTGAACACCGTTGATCCTGCAAGTAGGGCGGATCAATTGTTTTGGTGGTCATGTTAATCAAGAAACGATAAAAAGGCTCGTGTATTACGCTATGTGATTTCAGGAGCTTACTGTTAGGTTACTCAGCAGTTCTAAAAGTAATGCTGAATGGAGAAACTATGGCAAAAGACTTAAAACCACCTGTTGACTACGATTCTACTCTTGGAAAGCTGGATATTCGCCTTGGTCGTGTGGTGGAAATTCTTGAAGAGACGACTGCCCCCAAGAAGTCGTTTCGACTAACTGTAGACTTCGGTAAGTTTGGTGAGCGAATCAGCGTTGGTCGTTTTACTCAACATCACGCATCTGAACTCCAGGGCAAGCAGGTTGTTGGTGTTCTGAACTTCGAGCCGCGCAAGATTGGCGAGGTCACTTCCGAAGTGCTTATTCTTGGAGTGCAGTATCCGAAAGCCGACAGTGGTGAGGCCACGTATTTAACCCCAGCGATTGAGGCCAAGCTCGGGAGCAAGATGTTTTGAGCGGAGGATATCAAAACGTTTGAACTGACGCGAGTAACCTTTGTCGCGGAGGCGAAGCCTATTGGCGCGCAGTTCAACTTAACACTAACCACTCGAAATTAGTATGTGATTGCCTGGCGACACTGAGGTAGGGTCTCTGTAGTAATACGCGTTAAGTTGTGGAATATGGCCCAAATAAGTGATAGGACTTTTCATGTTATGTGTGCTATAATATGGAAGATGCCCTCAGAATGTAAAGGTATAATTCACTTAATTGGTAATGGCAGCAAAACAGATAATTGCTCGCGCAGAAGAGCAAAAGATACTTTCTCGGGGAGTTCGAACATTTTTGGAACACCTGGGGTTCTAAGAAGGAAAATCTCAAGTTTGTCTTATGTGGTAGTGCCACGTCATGGATGCTCACCAAGTTGATTTAGTTCTAGAAAGAGCAGACAAGATAATAAACATCTGTGAAATAAAGTATCACCAAGAGCCAATTATTTTAAACGAAAAACTAGAAAATGAAATACTAAGGAAAGTCGCGATTTTTGGAGCGGAAACTAGAACTAAACTAGTCCCGGCACCAGTTCTAATCTCTGCTTCTGAGGTCATCAATCAAGGAACAGGTATAAGGTTTATTGCGAACTTCGGTCGAGAGTAGAGTTCTTGATAGAGCTTGCTGGGAATTAGGTATGTTCTCAATAACTCCGGGAAGTCAGCAATAGCGTGTCATTATTTAACCACAGATTACACAGATTCAGACCTCCTGCCCCCAAAAATTGGTGCCAGGTAATATTTGAAAGGAAAAAGGTGGAGGTTCAGTGGTTATGCAGGCAATTAGCATAATGTATAAAACTATATGCAAAAGACACCAAGTAGTGTATAATTATATACATTATGAAGACAAAGAAGAATCCCATATTGCCGCAAGTTAAAAGAACTCTCGAAGTATTCGGGGAGAATATTAAACTCGCACGATTGCGAAGAAAACTATCAATGCAACAGGTTTCCGAAAGAGCTGGAATTAGTAGGTCAACCTTAACTAAGATCGAAAAGGGAGATGATAGTGTGTCGATGGGGAGTTATTTTCAAGTTCTGTTCGTGCTTAAGTTAGAACAAGATTTTCTTAATGTTGCAAAGGATGATTCACTTGGACGGAAAATTCAGGACGCAGGTTTGATTACAAAACAGCGAGCCCCAAAAAAAGTTACTGTTTGAGGAATGATGTATGGCCAAAAAAAATGAAAGGAAATTCATTTACATCTACGCCGATTGGAAGGAGTTGGAAGGCCATAGATTTATGGGAACATTATCAGTTGATGTGATAAGAGGAACTGAAGTTTTTTCATTTGATTACGATAAAGTTTGGCTGGCTGGAGGTTATAGTCAGCAGTTAGACCCAGAACTTCAGTTATATGAAGGGGGGCAATATTTAACCGAAGGTAAGTTAAACTTTGGTGTTTTCTTAGACTCTTGTCCAGACAGGTGGGGCAGAGTGTTGATGGATAGAAGAGAGGCGCTATTAGCAAGAGAAGAAGGACGTAAGGAGGCAAAACTCTACGAAAGCAATTATTTGCTTGGAGTTTACGATGGCAGCAGGATGGGAGCTTTGCGGTATAAGCTCGAACTAGAAGGAGATTTTCTAAATAACTCGAGAGAATTCGCTTCTCCACCTTGGTCGAGATTGAGGGAGTTAGAACAAGCTAGCTTGAAGTTGGAGGAAGAAGGAGTCGAAAATACGGACGATTATTCAAAATGGATTAACATGTTAATTTCTCCAGGTTCGTCTTTAGGGGGAGCGAGGCCTAAAGCAAGTGTTGTGGATGAAGAAGATAATCTTTGGATAGCGAAATTCCCAAGTAAAAAAGATGATTCTGATATAGGAGCTTGGGAAATGGTTGCGTATCAGATTGCACTTGAGGCTGGTGTTGAGATGGCTGAGTGTAAGATTCAAAAGTTTAATAGTCAACATCATACTTTTATGACAAGAAGATTTGATAGAGAAGCTGGAAATATCAGAAAGCACTTTGCCTCAGCGATGACTTGCTTAGGCAAGGTAGATGGAGAGGATGGCTCTTCAGGTGTTAGTTATTTGGAATTAGCAGCTTTTATTGTCGCAAGCGGTAGTAATGTAAACTCGGATTTAGAAGAGCTATGGAGAAGGATTGTTCTTAGTATTTGTATTACCAATGTTGATGATCATTTAAGAAATCACGGATTTGTGTTAACAGGACATGGATGGAAGTTATCTCCAGCGTATGACATAAATCCCATAAGAGATGGTGAGGGTTTGAAGCTAAATATAACTGAGACCGATAATTCTCAAAATTTAGATGTTGCGATGTCAGTAATAGGATATTTTAGGTTAAGCGAGTTAAGAGCAAAAGAGATCATCAAACAAATACAAAGTGCAACTCAGAAATGGCGAGCACATGCAAGGGTTTTTGGAATTCCAGCTGGGCAGCAAGACCTCATGGCGAGAGCATTTAGGATTTGAAGAATTAGGAACCGTCCCTAATTCTTGTCCCTAATTCTTCTTTCCTGTGGTTTTGCTCAGTCAGAAAATCCAAATATAACCTAAATCTGAGCGCTAAATGTCCAAGTTATTTTTGGACAGCTCCT
>JAVJHY010331981.1:0-20561 GCA_035593235.1 Phascolosoma agassizii | reverse complement strand
ATTATCAAATAGTTATATACGTAAAAGGCAAAGTCGGGCTAAGAACTTGGCCACATCCTTGAGCCCGTTTTGACGTATTGGCAGGTAAATTTCACCGCGAAATAAGGAGAGTAAATTTGTGGAATTCGCTATTGCGTTTGGGGTCAAGTGGGATAATTGCTTGTATTTGGCACTAATTTTCTTCAAGGCTTGGATCTCGTAGGAACCATAATGAAAAATCCTAAAGTCGCATAATTTTTGAATGGTATCGAGCAGCGCTTTAAAGATTCGAAACTCTTCCTCTTGAGAGTCAGCCCACAAGGAAATTTTTTTAATTCCATCATTATCTCGAATTATGAGTCCGATTAAGTAGTAAAAATTTTCTTCTGGTAATCCTTCAATATCTAAAAATATTTCGGTTTTTGAACTTGGAATAGAAGGGCAGTGAACAATAAAAGTCCGTTGTTCTCGAAGTGCTAATGCCTTTAATGGGTATACCCACTTTGGTGCTTCGGTAGCAATTTTCTTTCGACGCCTTGGCCTGTAAGTATATGAAAGCTGATTAACCGTGAATATCCCTTTGTTATTCAAACTCTCGATTTGTTTGTGGGTAATTCCACCCAACAAGCTCAAATCATCCCTTTCCAGCATCTCAGAATTACAAAAACCTTGAAACTCACAAACTTGGCAATGTTTATTTTGGAAAGACTTAGGCTGTTCTTTATTTGAAAGAACGCTTACAAGATCGCTTAACAACCTCGTAATTTTGCGATTGTAATTTTTTACAGAAATTCTCGATACTTTTTGCCTTCTACCATAAATAATTTTAGCGGCATCTGAGTGAAAGTTTACTCTCGTTACTAGAATTGAAACAGAGATTGCCAGCAATTTTTGATTGGCGGAAAACTTTTCCTCAGGAATGATTATCAGTGGAATATACCGGCGTTTGCTGGCCCCTTGAGTAACAACCGTTTCGAGCGCATCAAATTTTAAAACATAATCACCGGATTGTATCTCGCAGTCAAATTCAAGAGAATTCAAATTCTTGAATGAATTTAATTTAAATCGTTCTTTTGCAGTTCTTTTTTGTTCACTTTTCAGTAATTCATATGGAGTCTTATTTCCAATTTTTCCTTTGTATAACAAATAAGCTTTATAGTGACATTCTAAGAACGCCTCCAAAATGTCCAAATTAATTTTGACCATTTATAGTTTTCGATAAAAGGCCTATGCACTTGACTCCTAATAAAATATTTACAAGAAAATTTCTGAAATTTGTTATCGTTTCAATCGGAGATTTTGGGACATAGAATTTTCAACCGACTGATAAAAACTTGTGTATTAATTCAAACGATCATCCAGAACGCCCTTATAGGTAGCGAATAGCTACCAGCAAGCATTAGGTGCTAAATACATAAGTATATTAATAGGTATGATAGTCAACGACAGGAAATTGCAGGAAAGTGAACCTCAATTTCGCTTATATTTCTTCTCTGGGGATTAAATCCCCACAGGTGATTTAGCTTTCTTTTTACATCAAAAAAAAACGAACTTATTTTGCATTCAAGTTAGCAAGTTAGCCACAATTCACTCTCTTACTTCTTGATCAATGTCAACAGTATCTTAAAATCTCTTATCGCCTTGACTGCATGGGGAGCATTAGGTTCCATTATGATAAAGTCAGTTTGCTTCAATAATTTAGAGTCTCCATTTAAAGTGAATTCCAGCTCTCCTTCTAAACACTGAACCATAGCATGATGGGGAGTTGAATGCTCAGAGAGTTCCTGCCCTTTGCTGAAAGCGAATAGTGTCACATTACCGCCGCCAGACTTCAGCAGACTTTTACTAACGATGGTATCTTTTTGATAATCAATCGAGTCAATTAGGTTTTGATTCATTACAGCATCTTTTGGTTTTGAAGCATTGGAAAAGCGGTATTATTGGTGGTAATAGTTAGGTTTTGATGATTTACATTTTTATACCAGATCCAGCTTGGTGTACCCGTTCGGGCTCGAACCACGCTTAATTTTTTAACTGGTCGAAATTATAGTACTTTCATATGAGCTTTTGCGATGGTGTCGAAGGTTTTCTTCGCCCTTTTATTCAATTCAAATGGGTACTCGCCTCCAAGGCGTTTACCGATAGCCAGCCCGGTTACAAAACTAGCTTCATGCCCTAATATTGGAGTGGTATGCTCGCCACAAAACCAGGTTCGCCTTTTCCCTTGAATCTCATGAAACTGGCTTGACAGTTGCGCCTGGAGGTAATTCCACCTCAAATTTATCCAGCTAATTTCATCAACTATAAGAGAGGGGGTTATCATCCCTGGCGTAGGGTTTATTGACAGAAATATGTCGGTGTCAAGCCCCTCCTGTATGGCATTCAAGTAGTAATGGATAACCACAGCACCGAGTTTATCCATGTTCATAAATCTGATGTAGTTGTAAACACTCCACATCGTTCGGTTTCCAGGCATTACATTTGCGTCTGTGTGTAATACTGCCCAGGTACTTTCGTAGTTGATTTGCTTCAATAAATTCAGCTCATTGGTGTCAGGGTCAGTAAGTATTCTGAGCGCACTTTCGGCATCGGTGGCAATGATTACGTGATCGTATTGGTTTACTTTTCCGTCTTCCTCGGTTAAAAGGACCGACCTGCCGGTACGGAAGATGGAAGAGACCGGGGAGTTTAAGCGAAATGTGGCCGAACATGCGGCTGAAATTCGTTTTATGTAATCTGCGGATCCATTTTCCACTTTGAGCCAGGAAGTGGGTTTAGTAAAGGATAATACCGACGTTGGTTGGAAATAAATAGCGAAAATGACAATGGGAGTATCCGTCAATTCCATCCTAGCGGAGAAGAGTACAGAGAGAAGAGGTTCGATTACCTTTAACTTGAAATCTTCTGAGTAATCGTTGTCATCCAAATAATCATTAATTGAAATTTCCGAGTATTCGTCCGAGTTTTCTACAATTGTCTCTAATTCGCATTCGAATCTGGAAGCTTCCCGGTTTACTCTCTGCCACAATGATGTTCGCTTTCCGGATTTCCATAGATCGGGACCATATTGAACGGTTATATCAAGACCTGAGGATATCTGTTTGGACTTGACCCCAAGAGTGTGTAACATTGAGGTTAAATTGGGGTAAGTCGCTTCATTAAAGAACATAAATCCTATATCAACCTCTGCATACGCTTGGCCTTTTTCTATTTTCACGGTTCTGGCATGCCCCCCTAAAACTGGACCACTTTCATATAAGGTTACGTCATGAGATGTAGACAAACTCCAAGCCGCGCCGAGACCGGCAATCCCACCTCCAACAATCGCAATCTTCATTTTGGCACACACAGTGTGATTTAATTTTACCCCTTCAAACACGCGGGAACCATGATTTTATGGTTCACTTGGAAGCAACCAGGGGACTTCTGAGTTTCCCAAGCTCAATGGGAATGGCGACCCGAATCAAAACGGTGAGTACAAACAAACCCATAGCCCATATCCCCAGGGTGACAGAAAGTTCTATCCATGTCGGTTGGTATTCAACAATCTCGCCGAGAGGGGAGGGGATGAAACCCGGTATGACCAGCCCAAATCCTTTCTCGATCCAAATGGCTATAAACAGCATGATACATGCTGGACAAAGCCATTTCGGATTTCTTCGCAATGAATGGAGGCTCATGACGCACGTAGCGATAACGTTCATGGTAATCGCGGTCCAAATCCAGGGACGTAGGGCTCCGTGTCCATCCAGTCCGAAGAATAAGTAATAAGCGCTTTGGCTGTGATGGGTATGGCGGTAAAATTCTTTGAACAGTTCAGAGCCTAACATAATCAAATTTATCTGCGCGGCCACGGTTGTTATCATGGCTAATTTGGCAATGCTCTCTTCGCGGATAGTATACGGTGAGTTAGTCCGGATGAAATGAAGTAGTAGGATCATAAAGGCAGGACCTGCGGCAAATGCCGAGGCCAGGAAGCGCGGCCCTAACAGAGAACTGTTCCAAAACGGTCGAGCCGGTAATCCTGCCAGAAGAAAGGCTGTTACCATGTGGATACCAACCGCCCAAAAAACCGAAAGATATACGAAAGGGACATAGTATTTTTTTTGCGGCTGTTTATTACGATAGCGGGAAAATAGGATGTAGAACGGAATTGACACATTCAAGACAAGATAGCCATTAAGTACGATGACATCCCAGGCTAAGAGAGAACTTGGAAAGTTTAAGTATCCTATTTTGGGAAATAAATGCCAGAAGCGGTGTGGGCTACCGAGATCTACCGTAACGAAAGCCAAGCACATAATCAAAGCGGCGACAGCGACGCCTTCACCAATCATGACCGCCTCCGAAAAGTCAACGTCTTTTAAAACATACGCAGGCATGACCAGCATGACGGCAGCAGCGGCGAGTCCTACGAGAAAGGTGAAATTCGAAATGTACAAACCCCAGCTAACATGATCGCTCATCCCCGTAACAACCAAGCCTTCGTTTAGTTGAACCCAATAAGCATAGGCTCCAATGAGCATAATGAAGGTTAGCAACCCCATCCATAGGTGGTATTTTTTTCCACCACCTGTGGCGGTATGGAGTGCGTCCTTTAGGAAATAAAATAGATTCATATTATGTAAATAATTAGGTTATTTAGGCTGTAGGCTAGGAACCTGTCGGACTTTGGGAAAATCTACTGCAAAAACATCAAGATTGGTCTGTTTTTGTCCGAATTATCGTTAAATATTTCAATATTCGCCTCAAATTCAAACAATAACAGTCTCAATTTGAATGCTTTCTCGCTACGATTCCCAAAGTCCGACAGGGTCCTAAAGGCTGTTAGTTCCGCTGATGGTTGGTGCTAAGGCGCATCGAGCGGATCAATGCCCCAAGCACTTTCTCAGCCTCCACAAGTTTTGCATCGCTTATTGAACCAATCTGTTCGTTTAAGTACCCCAAACGAATTGAAAGGCTAAATTGATAATGTAACTCCCGTAAGGATCCAAATGCGATTTCCAAAAAGCGAAGGTATTCGGATTGACTTTTTCGAGCACAACCTTCAACGATGTTTGAAGCAACCGAGACCGCTGCCCTTCTCATCTGAGAGGTCAACCCATAGATTTCTTCTTTGGGAAAGTTCGTTGTCACCTGATAAATATCAATTGCCAATTCATCGGCTAACTTAAATGCTCTTAGCTTATTGTGATCTCGCATCGCTTTTTCCAAAAGACGGCATAGCCGCAACCAAATCTAAAAATTGTGCATCCCGTTGCCGCTGCGCTAATCCTTTGGACTGCTGTCTCGCTATGCTCGGCTCAGGGAAAGACTGAGGATGAACAATCAGGTCCTGGGGTGATGACCTCAGGCTAAAATATGTATCCCCTTTGGGGAATAAATGAACGACAAAACGGAGCAATTTCCATGCTTAGATTTCTTGTTTTTTATTGCAGACTTTATCGAATAAGTGCCTAACAGCCTAAAGATCTACAGTCTATCCACCTTAGTAGAGTTACCCCTAGGTTTGGTTTTACTTTCCTTTCTTCTCCCATAGCCCCATTTTGTGGCTGAAAGCCATGGCAATTTGAGATGCCAGCCTTTTTGCTTCATCGGCTGTAGGGCCACAGAAATGTTTGTCAAGTGTCGCGTTGAAATGGGTAAGCCATCGATCAAAATGCTCTTTTGTTATGGGTAAAGCCGCATGCTTTGGATAAGGTTGCCCGGTAAAGGCCTTTTTTTTCAATAATATGGTGTTCCAAAAATCATAGATGATGGGTAAATGTTCGTCCCAATTCACTTTTGCGATCTCGTTGAATATAGGCGAAAGTAACTCATCACGGTTGACCTTCTCATAAAAAAAATCGACGAGTTTCTGGATGTCTTCTTTGGTCTGAATATCATGCAAGCCGGAATTTACCATAACCGTCTTAATCCATAAAATACCAAAATTTGGGTTCACACCCTAATTCTTCTTTAAGTCGGAATACTTTTTTATTCGCCAATACATAGCGGATTTCACTGTTGGGATCTAAGAGATTCCCAAACACTCTGGCTCCGGTTGGGCATGCCTCAGCGCATGCGGGCAAGCGGCCTTCACGTGTTCTTTGGATACAAAAGGTACACTTCTCCACCACCCCTTTTTTCCGTTGTCGGTTCCCTAGGTAATGCTGATTTTTATTCACATCCTCCTTCGGAACCTCGGGTTCATTCCAATTGAATCGTCGCGCCCAATAAGGACAGGCTGCCTCACAATACCGGCAACCAATACACCAGTCGTAATCGACCACCACGATCCCATCGGGTTCTTGCCAGGTAGCACCAACCGGACAGACTTCAACGCACGGTGGATTAGCGCATTGAAAGCACTGGGTGCCCATATAGAAATGTCCTTCTGCAGGGACTTCGTGATAGAATTCGGCGTCGCCGGATTCCAGGTCCATTTTCCCGTTTTCCATTTCAAAAATACGGATATACTGCATGTTGCTTTTGCGGTCTAAATTGTTTTCCTTGATGCAAGCGTCCACACAATTTCGGTACCCTTTGCATTTCGAGATATTAAACGCGTAGCCATATAACACATTCGGTTGCGCCGGCGAGCCTTTGATTTTGAGATCGACATCTTTTTCTAGTTTAGCCAGTCGCTCCAATCGTTGAATGGTTTCCGCCTTTTCGTTGTCGGTCATTACCTGGAAATTACCCTTAAAGTACTCTTGCCATTTCAGTAATGTTTTCTCCCGTTTTTCATCGCTGGAAAGGACACTTAACCCCGTTGTGGCCAGGGCGGTGCTGGCTACTGTAGCCCCGACCATCATCCCTAAAGCCTGGCGTCGACTTACCGGTTTATCGAACACGCTATTTACCTGTTCATTAGCTGAACTTTCTTCTCTTATGGAAGGAGAACACCCGCACCCTGTTTGTGAGCAACTTGTTGCCCGGTCATGAGTTGGACTTTCTTCTCTTTTTGAGGAAGAACACGCGCAGCTCGGTTGTGAGCAACTTATTTTCTTCCCGGCTTGATTCGCTGATGCCATGGACTTGTTACCACAGGAACTTGAAGACCTGCCACGATTTCGTACATGTTCTGCACATTGAGCGAATAAATCAGTAAGAGTGAATCTCGTTTTCTTTGAATCCATCATCTATTTCCTGATCTCGGTATATTGGGAAACTGGTGTGGCCACCGTTTATCAAATGCAGGCGAATGAGGATTATGACAATCCGTACAATTCATGACAACGCGTTTTCCCTGCCAGCCGGCCAGCCGTTTTCCATGGGCACCCCCAGCCCAATCTTTGCCTTGCCGAAAATGGCATTGAATGCATAGTTGATAGCTATGATTAAAATCTAACGGTTCTTTGTTGAGTAGGATTAGATTCTGCACATCCGCATAGTTATGGCATAGCTGGCAATTCAAAATAGACTGTCCCCCATGATTGAGCTGAATGTCCAGATGAGAAGATCGGTGATCAATTTCACCGGGAGCTCTTTCCGATTGTGCCGCGTCGTGACATGAACTACAAGGGAACTGACCGATTTTATTTTTTCTGGAAGTAACATGGAAGCCACTGCGGTCTAATTGTTCAGTTTCTTTGACTAGAACCGTTTCAACTGTCTTTAATTGAAGCAATTCGGATTGGTCATATTCCAATGAAACGGGCATACGGCTGACTGTGGTATTAGTCGTCTCCTGCTTGCAGCCGCCCGAAGCGCCAAGAATAAAAATTATACTCAAATTAAAAAGGATGGTTGACTGCATCTTTTGTTTATGATTAATCCCAGCTACGAACCTTGGATATGAGTATGAATTCGACTGCAAATTTCACTGATTAACCTTTTTGCTGACTAATTTGAAAGGTGGTCGTTGAAAAACTAAATGTGTTTCCCGAGGGACATGACACTGCCTGCAATTTTGACGCTCAGGATGGGTTGTTCGAATTTCTAATGGAGCTGCGGGTCCGGCATGACAGGATAAGCAGTTTTCCCGAAGCTGCAAAGTATGGGGAATTGGCGGTGGGCTTCCGGGCAATGCTGGACGATGAATATTGGGCTGTTTTACACTTGTCCAATCTGTCTCTACAAATAAGTCTTTTTCCGAACGAGGAACATGGCATTGCATACAATTGCTAAACTCCGGATGTGGAGTTACGGGTGTGTAGGCGTTGAACTTAGGTACGAATCCTCCTTTTTCGTGACACGTATTGCAGCGCTGATTGCGGTTGATTTCAATGTCAACTTCATGTGGAATTACCGGGGGTGCCCCAATATAGGCCCGTCGTTTATAGTATGTATCTAATGATCTTATATTGGAATCCGATTTTTGTTGGGTATCATAGAATAAACTCGCTTGTATGGGAGTGAATGGTCCTGCCTCAGCCTTCAAGATGTGATCAAGATTGCTTTGATGCCCCTGGTCTTTCCCATGTTGATCATCGGCAGGGCTTTCCACGGAGGAATGACTTCGCAGTTTTTCCCCAGTGAAATAAACCACTCCGCCCATGACTAAAACGACGGCAATAATTCGAACATAGCGTAGGATAGAATTCATCCGTAAAATTAGCCCTTTTCAATCCTTACAGCACATTTTTTATAATCTGGTTGTTTTGATATCGGACAATAAGCATCCAATGTCAATTCGTTAACCAAGTAGGATTCATCAAAAAATGGAATAAATACCTGCCCTGAAGTGGGCTGACCTCTTCCGTTAAGACTCGCTGGTAGGGTTAACTCCCCTCGCCGAGACACGACTCGAACTTGTTCGCCGTTGTGAATATTTAACCGTTTAGCGTCGGTAGGGTTTATTTCCACATAAGCGGAGGGTACTGCTCGGTGCAAGGTAGGGATGCGACGGGTCATGGAACCGGTGTGCCAATGCTCAACCACCCGGCCGGTATTCAACCAGAACGGGTAATCTGAATCCGGAACTTCGGGGGGAGGTTCGTAGGGGCGCAACCAAATCCATGCACGATGATCAGGCTTGCCGTAAAAATCGAATGCGGTCTTCTTCGAAGCAGCCGGATCATACTGTGAATTATACCGCCATTGTGTCGAGCGACCGTTCACGAATGGCCACATGACCCCGGGCGCTTTTTTAAGTTCCTGATACGGTGCCATGGCGTGTTTGGGACTATCATGAAATTGTCGGTATTCTTCCCAGATTTCCCGAATGTGATCTTCATAGCTCCAAGGGAATAGGTCGCCGTACCCCATCCGGCGGGCAACCTCAATGAGCTGCCAGGTATCGCTCATAGCTTCGCCTGGAGGATCAACCAATTGGTCAAAATGCTGGGTTCGACGTTCCGAGTTACCAAACATTCCTTCTTGTTCAAACCACAATGCGGCTGGCAAAATTACATCCGCAATATCGGTTGTCGGAGTGGGATAGACATCGGAGACCACAATAAAACGACCTTCTTTTTTGGCGCCATCGCGGTACCGCTTCAATTTAGGCATGGTAACCATCGGGTTTGTTACCTGGATCCACATAAACCGTATTTCTCCACGATCGAGGGCCCGGAACATGGATACCGTATGGTGAGTGGGCTTTGGAGGAATTCTCTCCACGGGTACATTCCAAATTTTGGCGGCCATTTGTCGATCTTTTTCGTTCATGACCACTCCATGCGGAAGTTTATGGGTTAACGTTCCCACCTCGCGCACCGTTCCGCAGGCGCTTGGTTGACCCGTTAATGAAAATGGACCGTTCCCCGGTTGGGAAATTTTTCCGGTTAGAAGGTGGATGTTATATACGAGGTTGTTGACCCATGTCCCTCTAGTATGCTGATTCAGGCCCATGCACCAGTAGGAAACAACCTTACGATTCGGATCGCCGAAGAGCGCGCTCAGATAACGAATATCATTTGCCGATACTCCGGACATTTTTTCGACTTTTTCAGGAGAATAATCCTCCAAAAACTTTTTGTATTCTTCAAAGCTACTATCTTTGGCTTCATCTGTGAATTTAAAATCTTCTTCAAGGCCATAGCCGATGTTGGTCTTTCCTTTTTTGAAGGAAACATGATTCTTGACGAATTCCCAGTTTACCCAGTTATTCCTGATCAATTCATGGCAAATTGCGTTGGCGATTGCAAGATCCGTTTGGGGTTGAAAAAGAATGGACTTATCCGCAGCGTAGCTCGTTCGCGTCGTGCGGGTAGCTAAGTCGATGATTAATACGTCCTTCTTCTTCATTCGCCTATCCAGAAGACGAGAAAAAAGAACGGGATGCATCTCCGCCATGTTATTTCCCCAAAGAACAAAAACATCCGCGTGATCGATGTCTTCGTAACACCCCATCGGTTCGTCAAGACCAAAGGAGGTAAGAAAACCGGTGACCGCGGTCGCCATACACAGTCTGGCATTGGCTTCCAGATTATTGGTTCCGATTCCTCCCTTCAAAAACTTTGAAGCAACATACCCATCAGGGATTGTCCACTGGCCTGATCCATAGATTGATACCGAATCTTTGCCGTGCTCGCTGATGGTTTCTTTCATTTTGTTTGCTACCAGGTCCAAAGCTTCATTGATTGGTGTCTCGACCATGATACCGTTTTTCCGGACCATTGCCTTCTTTATTCGGTCCTTTCCATATAAGGCCTGCACGGAATGGTAGCCTTTTACGCAGCATAAGCCTTTATTTACAGGGGAATTTGGATCGCCTTTAACGGCAACAGCCCTGCCGCCGGCGAGCCCTACTAACAATCCGCAGCCGACGCCACAAAACCGGCAGGGTGTCTTTTTCCATTGGACATCAGAGGTATCGGCATCATTTTCTGCCCATTCACCAAATACGATTCCAGGAAATAACGAAGTGGCAGCAGCTGTTGCAGAGCTCATTGCGGCCATTTTTATAAACGTCCTTCGACTAATATCACTCATGTGTCAACTTCCTTTCCTCTTCAAATCCAGTGTGTCCACCATTTGGTCAACACTCCCAAATGTTAGTGCAAGGCATTGAACCTCCTTGATTTTTTTCAAGCTTTGGTGGAGGCTCTTTTCTTCAGCTTCCCCATTCGTCTCAGTAACCAAAATTAACACATCCCTATTTTTAGCTGGGAGTACTTCACATCCGGGCAACGAAAGAAGATTTCTCTTAAGCGCCTTAATTTTTCCTTTCACAGGATAAACAAGATAACTACAAATTTGCATTATGAATCTATTTTTCTTCCAACCTTACAGCGTTTTTTTGTCTTATCCACAATCAACAATGAGTCTGGTGTTAATTTTACGCACTTTGCTAATCTTTCCCACAGATTAGGAAAAATATAGTGTAACGGAAAAGGCGGTCGGTGAATTCCCCTCAAAATTTCATTGCTAGTGATCGGTAATGGGAGAACATTCTCAAAGGTCCATCTGTATTTGGATCATCAAATAATTTATTAAATCGCTACTTGTTACAATTCCAGCAAGATTTTCATTGTCATCTACTATCGGTATCGAATGGATCTCCCCTTGCGAAAGAATCTCTGCGGCTTTCAGGATATTGCTGGAAATCGAAAGCGTTATGAGTTCGGTTTCCATGACGCCCTCGATTGTGGATTCTTCCACGGGAGGCATTTCCGGCGTAACCCCAGGTTGGGAGAGTCGGTTAATGGTTAGTTCCAAAACATCGCTAAAACTCAGCAGGCCAACAAGTTTTCCATTAGAGACCACAGGTACGTGGTGTACCGAATATTCTTTTAGGATATCGATTACCTCACCGAGTTTTTTATCTTTCTCAACTGCTTGGACATCTTCCGTCATGATTTCTGAGATTTGCGTATTCTGTAACATTAAAGAATCCCTTAATTCATTTTGTTTTGGCTGTTTGATTGGAAGAGAGAATGTAAACCCTGACATCCCTGATCTATTTTTCACTGCGAACATCATATGGATCAATTAAATTTGTATAACAGGTGGTTGTAGCGGAATTTCATATACGTGATGCCGATGGACAAGACGATTCGCCAGGCTAATTCAACGTATTTATCAAACTCTTCATCAAATTCACTGGCGGCATCAATCAGGCATTCTAGCCATAATTCATAGAGTCTTGGGTGAATGTCAAGGTTCGCCTTATTATGGCGCACGGCTAGATGGATGATTTCATCATTGATTTCGCCCTCTACGTAGCAATTCAGCATATGATGGAGCGAATCTTTGATGATCTGCTGCTGTCTTTTCATATCCGTGTTTTTGAATTTTTCGGCTACTTCTTGTGAGGATTGGATGAATTTCGAATAGAAAATTTCAAAAAACCCCTTTCCATCAATTTTCATGGTCAGAACTCGAGTGTAGCTTTCATTAAATATTTTTTGATATTTCACTTAGTTTCTGGTCCTTTTCATTTCTGCCCCTGCGCTTCCTCATCATCAAAAAGAATGCGAACAGCAGGGGTATCGAGATCATCCATTTGTCCATCACGCATGGCCCAGGAAAAAGCCAGGATAGCACCAAAACCCAGGAGTAAGGCTAAGGGTAAGATAACATAAATTACCGACATATTGGTTTATCCTGTATCGTTACTTCAATTGTCCAACCTGGGGCTATCAAATGTTTTCGAACCGAGTGTAAAAGATAGAACAGTGAAAGAGCTTATTGGCATAAGTACGGCTGCAACTAACGGATTAATATAACCAAATGCCGCCATGGAAATGGCGATAATATTATAACTTAATGAGGTGATTAGATTTCGACGAATTACCTTCATGGTTCGACGGGAAGCCTTTATTAGGTCTACGACCAAACTCAACTTCGGATTGACCAAAGAAATATCAGCCGCGGTGAGACTAACTGCGGTCCCGGATTGAATGGCAATACCTACGTCTGCAGCTGATAATGCTGCTGCATCATTCACTCCATCTCCAATCATGACAACTAATCCTCCTTTTTTACGCTGGTTAACAAGACGTAATTTCTCTTCTGGCGTGAGTCCTCCTTTGGCCTTCTCTTTTCCGATTCCTAATTCTTTAGCAACGGATTGTACAATTTGGGGATGGTCACCCGATAGTATTTCCACATCCCAACCTAAACAATGTAGTTCAGATAGTGTCATTTTCGCGCCAGAACGTATGGGATCTCCAAATGCTGCCGTCCCTTTGACTCGACTTTCAACCGCAATGATTACCGGGGTAAGGGCCTTTTTAAGGTAAGCTTGAACATTGGCTGCCGCCCAATCAGGCAGAATAATTTCTCGTTTTCCCATAAAAGAACATGAACCAATCAAGACCGTTTGATTCTCCACCTTTCCGGAAATTCCGCCTTCCCTGTCTTGAGTAACAGAGGAGGTTTTTTTGCATTCCGTCATAGGAAATCTTTCTACAAAAGCACGAGCGACAGGATGGTTGGATTGCATCTCAATAGCTGCTATTGTCGGCTTTAGCTCTTCTGGCCCGTCCCAATGGATTAGACTCATTTTACCTGCCGTGATCGTTCCAGTTTTATCTAGAAAAACTGTCCCTTTTCGAGAGAGGTGTTCTAAGACCTTTCCCCCTTTTATCAGAATTTTTTGTTTGGCAGCACGGCCTATGGTCACGGCAAGTGCCAGTGGTGTGGCCAGTCCAAGTGCACACGGGCAAGAAACTATGAGCAATGCGATGGTGTGATTGGAGGCTTGCAATGGTAAACCCATCCCCCACCATATTCCAAAAGTCCCTATTGCAATCAGGAGAATAGCAACGCTAAAAACACCGGCCATTCGGTCAGCAAGCATGACAATAGGTGATTTGTTGCGAATCCCTTCTTCCACCATTTTCATTAGCTTCCCTACCCGGGTATCCAAGCCTATCTCCTTAATCCTTACTCGAATAATCGAAGACACATTTATCGTCCCGGCATACACAGAATCTTTAACTCCAATCGATCGAGGTTTGGATTCACCTGTTAGTAAGGATTCGTCAATATTGGATTGACCACCCACGACGTTGCCGTCCCCAGGAATTGTTGCCCCGGCAGTTATTTCCACGAGATCTCCTTGGAGTAATGATTCAATTGGTATTTCTTTTATTTTCCCTTTTTCCAGGCGTTTACAAGAAGAGGGGGTTAAGGAAAATAAAAGGTTGACGGCATCCTCAACTTTCCGTTGTTGACGATACTGAATCCACCGACCAACTAGCAGAAAAAAAACGAGCACAGCTAATGAATCGAAATAAATCTCCCCATGGCCAAAGAAAGTATTCACGGTCCCCGTTATTCCACCCACACCCAAACCTAGTGCAATGGGAAAATCCATATGCGGGGTACGAGATACGAGGGCAGCCCATGCTCCTCTGAAAAAAACTTTTCCCGGACCTAAAAGAGAAATCCACCCCAGGAACATGCTTATCCATCGAAATAGACTATGATATTCTTTCTGAATCCCAGTGAACAATCCGGCATACATGGCAACGGCCAGCAGCATGATATTTCCAGCGACAGCCCCCGCAACACCAATTCTTAGAATATGCTGACGATCTTCTCGAATCCGAATTGACCGAGCCTTACTATTTTTTGCTGGATGCGGTGGGTATCCCACACGATCCAAGTGGCGAGCGATTTCGGACAATTTAACGGATCTACGATTCCATTTTAAATAAAGAAGGGAAGATCTTAGATTGAGTTTAGATTCGAGGACACCAGGTATTATTTTTGGTAGCTTTTCCAATAACCATACGCAAGCCGCACAGTGTACGCCTTCTAAATAGAATTCCGTACTAAGGAGTTCATTCTCTTCGGATTTGCAAAACGTACTTTGATATCCCGGGTCGTCCAATTCGTCGTAGCTTTTAGCCGTCGTCTTTGCCTTGGCGCCCTTGTCCAGTCCTTCCTCTCTAAACTCGTAAAAACGTTCCATTCCATGGGACTGAATAAGGGTATAGGCGGAATGACATCCCTCACAACAAAACTGTCCGTGGTGCTCATCATTAGCCGCAGAGAAAGGTAGAGCTCGTCCACAGTGGAGACAATTAGCCTCTCCCAAATGGGGTTTATCTCCGGATAAATCTTGTCCAGGATGACATGAACAGGTCAAATCATTAATCATAGTTTTCCTAGGTTTACGGTTTGTACGTCTTCATATATCTTTTCTCCTTTGCGAGCGTTGATCTGAATTTCCCAGATTCCATCCTTTACTGAAGCAAGCTTTCCTCGATATCCACCGACTTGGGTGGGAATCATTACTATTCTCTGAGTTGCCTTGGTATTGGAGTGATGAAATCCTACCACGGTTACCTCTGCTCCCTTAATTTTTTTCCCAGATGCTGCAATAATATCGAGTGTAATTGGGCATTGACCTAAGGAAGCGTCTTTCTCACCAACGAAAAGATTGAATGTCCATCCCGGATCTTGATCCAAAAAAGGATCGATGCTTCTAGAATCCCAATTCATGGCTCGGGAATAATAGCTCGGTTCGATTGCGAACGATCTATCCGTCACCGCGAAGTAGACCGCTGTAAGGGAAAAGCCTATTTGTAATGCCATCAATCCGACAACAATCGCTGGCCAAATCCACCATTTAGATTGGTCATTATCTTTCAATTTAGAACTCTAATTTTTAATAGCCTCAGTTTTATTAATTCCTAATGAGAATGGCCCGAGCATTTTATAAGAGATCTCTTCTTGATATCGGTTCTCATCGGAAATTCGAATCTTGACATAAAATTCTCCTTTTGAAAAGACCGAATGAGGGGCTACCAGAAGTGCTGAAACCGTTCGCGACTGACCGCTCGCCACCTGGAACGGGTTTTCACCCATGATCACCTCCACGGAGGTGTTCGGATTTATCCATAGGGTATAGGATGCCATTTCTCTACCTCGGTTGACAATTTTTATCCGAATACTATTGGAAATCGATCCACTGTCCATGATCGTAAAGGGGTTTCCGAAATTCCGGAGTAAGGTTACATCAGCATCTTTTTTGTGGAAAAAAACAAATCCAAATGACGAAATCAGCAGTACCAGTAAAACCGGATAAAATAGCATTCGGGGACGCAACAACCTCCAAGGGTCACCTTTTATTGCTGCGATGGAGCTGTAGCGGATCAATCCTCTTGGCTTGTTTATCTTCGTCATGACGCGATCACAAGCATCAATGCATTGGGCACAACCAATACACTCCATTTGGACTCCCTCACGGATATCAATACCCGTAGGGCAAGTAGTGACACACATTTTACAGTTTACACAGTCTCCGCGATCCGGAATACTGGTGCTGGTCGATATAAACCGCTTAAGTTTTCCACGGGGTTCGCCACGGTTTCGGTCATAGCTTACAATTAGGGAATGCCCATCAAGAAGGACCGACTGTAAGCGTCCATAGGGGCAAGCCAGAGTGCACATCTGCTCACGAAAATAACAAAAATCGAACATCATTAGCCCTGTGGTGCACATCATAATTAAAAACGAACTTGGATGCTCGAATGGTGAACGCTGAACCCAACGAAAAAGATGATCAACCCCAACAAAATAAGCAAGGAAAATATGAGCAAGTGTTAATGAAATAAGAAAATATAAAATATACTTGATTGTCTGGCGTTGAACTTCCCCTTCCTTATGATAGCGATCGAAAAGCCGTTCAAGAGGACGAAATACAAACTCCATATAGACTGTCTGCGGGCAGGCCCATCCACACCAAACCCTTCCAAATAAAGCCGTTGCTAAGAAAATCGCTACAAAAAAAGAGAGGATAAAAAGAGCCAGTAGGACGGTATCCGTGGGCAAAAAAGTTGCGCCAAAAATAGTAAATTCCCGGTGCACAATGTCGAACAATATCAATGGCTTGCCTTTGAGCTTAATAAAGGGAATCAGAATGAATATGACAATTAAGGTGTAGGCTGTTATTCGACGATAATGTAAATACCTCCCCTTCGATAACCGTGGTTTTATCCATCGCCTTGAACCGTCTTCTTTGAGAGTCGAAAGAACTCTTTTGTTAGTCTGAATACCTGCCATAGTCTATGCGCTACCTACTGCCAAACTTCCATCGAACCTTAATCCGCCAACCAATGTGGGATCACATCCCCTTCAGTGCCTCGAGGGCTCTTAAGATTCTGACCTCGCAAAGACGCAACATAAGCCGATACAAGGACAATTTCGTTTGGATGAAGTCGGGTTTTCCATCCCGGCATGGCCCCGTTGGCCACCCCATTATTTACCACTTCCAAGATATCTTCGACCTTACGGACATTCTTCCAATGGTCATCTGTTAAATTCGGCCCCACCAATCCAGAACCATCGGCTCCATGGCACGATACGCAATTCCCTTTAAAAGCGGCTTTTCCAATAGGAATAAGCTTTTGGTTGTTCATTACCTCCAATAAAGTAGATGCATCTTGTTCCAGTTCCCCGATTTCGGCGAACTGCAGTCTCAGGTTATCGGCGAGGTCGGTTTCATAGGCGTCATGGATGCTCCAGCCTTGGTGTCCCATATGGAAAAAAACGAAATAGAAGATGGAAAAAACACAGCTACCTAAGAAAATAAATGTCCACCAGCCCGGCGTCGGGTTATCAAATTCCTGGATACCATCGTATTCATGGTCGGTCAATTGCTCTTCTTGTTGATTATTTTCGTTGGTAACCATCCGTTCCTATTTTCCTTCAATAATTGATTTTTCGTTCTCAATTGGCAGTTGACCCATCTTATCCATTTCCTTTCGCGGAGACCTCCACGTTCGCCATAGAATCATTAAAAAGACCCCCATAAAAATGAACAATGGAATCTGAGCAAAAATGGTAAAATTCTGACTTTCTAATAACTTTGCCACCATGTTATTCTCCTGGATTACCGTCCCGCTGCGCGACCTTAGTTTGTTGGGCTTTTTTAGCGCTACTGGCAGCCGTTGGCTCAGCCGGCGCTTTATTAAGGTCTGTTCCCAGCCGCTGCAGATAGGCGATCAGGGCAATAACCTTTTTGTCGGCAAGGCCAGCCGGTCCTCCTTGATCTAAGGTTTCCTGAGCTAGTTTTGCCGCCTGACCTCTTGCCATTTGTTCGGCACTTTACACCTCCTCTTCATAAGGAACCCCTAGATCAACCATAGCTTTGATTTTCTTAGGAATTTGTGAAAAATCTAATTTTTCTTCCAAAAGCCATGGATAAGGGGGCATAATCGACTTTGGGGTTATCTGGTCGGGATTCTGAAAATGCAGTACGTGCCATAGGTGGGATTGTTTTCCCCCTTCCCGAGCTAAGTCGGGACCAGTCCGTTTAGACCCCCACTGGTGAGGCCGGTCATAGATGAACTCACCCGGCTTGCTGTATTCACCATAGCGTTTGGTTTCCGACAAAATCGGACGAATCATTTGCGAATGACAGTTATAGCAACCTTCCGCCACATAAATATCTCTTCCTTCTAACTCAAGCGGGGTATAAGGTTTTACACTTGCTATTGTCGGCACATTGGACTTAATCAAGAACGTGGGGACAATCTCCAATAAAGAGGCGATTACCACCGCAATCGTTGTCCACACGGTAAACCGAATCGGTAGACGCTCCCAGCGCCGATGCCAATGGCCTTGCTGCCACACATCAAGTATGTGTGCTAACCCAACAACTGGTGCATCTTTACCAAGCCTGGATTCAGGTTCTGGGGGATCAACATAATTTACACTTAATGGCGGAGCTTCTTGAATAGGTTCTTCATAGACTGAAGGACGCGATTTCCAAGTCTTGAAAAGATTTACGGCCGCTAACACAACTCCCGCAACGTAGCATGTTCCACCAACAACTCGTACCCAGTACATAGGAATGATGGCAACTACCGTTTCGATAAAATCGGGATAACTCAAACGTCCTGTCTCGTCGATCGCTCTCCACATGAGTCCCTGGGTGAGGCCGGCGACATACATAGCAATGATATACAGTAGGATACCAATCGTAGCTAGCCAGAAATGTGTATTAGCAAGCCTCGTACTCCAAAGCTTTGTTTGATAAAGTCGGGGCATCAACCAGTACATCATGCCAAACGTCATAAATCCATTCCAACCCAGTGCACCGCTATGGACATGGCCTATGGTCCAATCCGTGTAGTGAGAGAGCGCATTGACATTCTTAATTGCCAGCATTGGACCTTCAAACGTAGACATGCCGTAAAACGTAATACCGACTACAAAAAACTTTAATACCGGATCAGTCGTCACTTTATGCCATGCACCTCTCAGGGTTAGCAAGCCGTTGATCATGCCTCCCCAAGATGGCATCCACAGCATCAGCGAGAAGAGCATACCCAAAGTCGTTGTCCATTCCGGAAGGGCAGTATAATGAAGATGATGAGGACCAGCCCAGATATAAATGAACACCAGCGACCAGAAATGAACGATGCTTAGGCGGTAAGAATAAACTGGTCGTTGAGCCGCTTTGGGGACGAAATAATACATCATTCCCAGGAATGGAGTGGTCAGAAAAAAGGCAACGGCATTATGGCCGTACCACCACTGCATGAATGCATCCTGAACACCCGCATAAATGGGATAGCTTTTCCAGAGACCGACGGGGATTACAAGGTTATTAAATACATGAAGAATAGCAACAGTGACGATGGTGGCGATATAAAACCAGATCGCTACATACAGGTGTCGTTCCCGACGTTTGATGAGGGTCATAAAGAAGTTGACACCAAAAAAGCCGACCCACACGATGGCAATGGCAATATCGATGGGCCATTCGAGTTCCGCATATTCTTTACTCTGGGTAATTCCGAAGGGTAAGGTTAAAACAGCAGATATAATGATCACCTGCCACCCCCAAAAATGGAGACGACTGAGGATATTACTGTACATTCTTGCTTTGCAAAGCCGTTGAGTCGAGTAATAAATA
Source organism: Phascolosoma agassizii (assembly GCA_035593235.1). Classification (NCBI taxonomy): domain Eukaryota; kingdom Metazoa; phylum Annelida; class Sipuncula; order Phascolosomatiformes; family Phascolosomatidae; genus Phascolosoma; species Phascolosoma agassizii. Next base: position 835 of record JAVJHY010331981.1, on the reverse strand, counting down.
GCAGCAAAGATGGCATTTCCGGCAAAGGCAAAGATGGCAGCATTCGTGTGCAACGGCCGCAGTCTACCAAAGGTAATTTGTTGAATTCCCATGTTTAAGGCCGGAAATGCTAACTCAATAGCAATAAAGACACCGGCAAGCATCGCCACCAAAGCCCAAATTAAGGTGGCCAGCGTGAATTTACGGACGATATCATCGTCATAGGTAAACTTTTCTAAATAGACATTCCCACTCGAGCCGTTAGAACCCAATGAAACCTCCTTATCGACCAATATTGAAGACAATAGAAATAGAGATGGCCCCAAATAGGGCATTAAACGATGAAAGCATTAATGATGCCGCAGAAATGATTCTCTAATGTATCCTATTCAATTTAAAGATTTTATAATTCAATAGAATGATGAAATAATCAAATCTTATCAAGAAGCATCCGTTTTCGGAGGGGTCAGGCATGTAGAATTTAAGTTAGATATGATTAAGGAGCATCCGTTTTCGGAGGGGTCAGGCTATGTAGAATTTAAGTTGGATATGATTAAGGAGTATCCGTTTTCGGAGGGGTTTGTGCTCCATAGAAATAGTTAGGCCTTAAAAATTCTCCCATTGTACCTGCCAAAGCATTTTTGAGTCAATTAGGAAAAAAAATTAAATAATTTCCTAATTTCGGGAAATCAGGAATATCGAATGTCGAACCGCCGAGTCGCAGACGAGACAGCCGAACCAAGGTTCGGAGTGTAGCGAAGCGGAACGGCAGCGATTGTTGAATGTCGAAGGATAACAGAAACTACGATCTCGAAGATCGGCTGATAGATTTTGCCATCCGAATTATACGTGGTGC
>JAVJHY010330921.1:0-20566 GCA_035593235.1 Phascolosoma agassizii | reverse complement strand
TGTGGAAATTTCGAGAGATGAACTTTCTTTCGAAGGACTAAGCAGGTGCTTGCCCATAACAAACACTTCCTGTTCCAACTCTTGATAAGTGAGCCGCGAATTTTTAGCCATACCTTCCGAATCATGCTCGCGCACTCCTCGAAAGCTAACTCGATGTATTGGCGTGGGACCGAGATTCGCCACTGCTTCTTTGTGAGCTTTGGTCGGATAACCAGCATGTTTACCTAGTCCATAACCAGGGAACTGCTCGTCGAACTTCTGCATTTTCCGATCACGCCAAACCTTAGCGAGAATCGATGCTGCTGCAATTTCGATATGCTTACCATCACCACCAATAACAGTTTTTTGTTTTTCATCTTCCCGCCCGAGCAACATCCCGGATCAATAGCACAGCCAGATCCAGCGGATTTGCCTACAGGATAGTACAGGTCAGGCGCGGGTTCAGTTTATTGTAGTGCGCCTGCGGCAATCCAGTCACGAATTGCGGTAATCGTGGCCTGATCGAGCGGTTGACCCGGCGGCATTTGGCCACCCATCGCACCGGCACCAACCAGCTTGTCGATGAGGTAACTGTTGTTCGGATCACCCGCCAGAACACGTAGTATTGCAGGGTCCTGGGAACTCGCAACACCAACCAAGGATGCGTGGCTACTACCGGCTTCCAGATTAAGCCCTTCTTTGGGAGCAGCACCACCGTGACAATTCGACGAAGCGCAGTTCGGTGTGAATACGAGCGTCTGTATTTCGGCAAGGGTCGGCCCAACCACGACCGGCGTTGCAATTGTGAAAAATGCCTGATAATCGCCGCCTGCAATGCCATCGCCAGACAAAGCGCCGCCCAGGTTTTCGCCATCAAGTGCGTTGCCGTCCAGGTCCATAATGACTGATCCCCCGTTACCTAACAGGCTGACTCGATAAATATCGTCAGCCAGGGGAACGCCGGTCAGGTCGAACATGGCTGCGCTTGGATTGCCCAGCACGACGGCCGGAGGGGATGCCGCCGTAATCTGCACGGTGTCATCGGCGAACGAGCCGTCGCCGCCAGTCGACTCCAGAATGAATGTATTTGCGTCAACCGACGTTGCATTTAGTTCGCGAGTAAAACTGGCGATGATTTGCGTCGGCTGCAAATCAAGGGTGGCATTCGGCGCCGGCGTCAACATTGAAACCTGAACAGGATCGAGGACAACAACGCGATCATCAGTCGCACCGTCGATTATCCACTGCCGAACTGCCATAATTGCTTCGGTCGGCAAGGCAGTGACTGGTGGCATCATGTCGCCGACCAATTGCATGTTCTCGAGTTTTCGCACCAGGTAACTGTTGTCCGGGTTGGGATCGTTGGGATTGACGCGCTGAAAGTTCATGTCCTGCGGACTAACAATTCCGACCAATTCCGCGTAGCTGTTTATGTCCGTCAAATTCAGTCCGGCCTGAGGCGCCCCACCCGCATGACACGTTGATGTCGCGCAAGACGGTGTAAAGATCTGCGTTTGTATCTCCGAGAAGTTCGAGCCGAACACGACCGGTGGTGGTGGCGGTGGAGGCGGCGGTGGCGGCGGTGGCGGAACTACGGGCGGCGGGCTGGTACCAAGACGGGAAACCGCATCGTCATAGGTCTCAACGTCACACGCAGTCAGCGTCAGGACCGAAATGACGATCGTGAAAACTGTTCGAACAATGAACGATATCTTCATGTTGTTCCTTGCTGGCCGCGCAGCCGAATCCAAATGGAAATTGCTTATTCTCCAGATGGTAGCGTTTTGCATTCTGCAAAACGCGACGCCTGTCACAATCCAGCCTATAAACAACAGCTTGTCGCCATTTCGGGACAGGTAAAATGAATTGAATTTGATTGCCAGGTGACGATTCACCAGGGATCCGAGGCGGTTTGAATGGCCGATCGCAAGTAAACTGAATTCTTGCTCGATCGGTCTATAATCGATCGAAGTGATTAACCTGAATATCAAGGTGGACAGTCGCTAGTGACAACAGAGCCAGACCTGCAAAGCGGATTTAGAATCGGGCCATTTGCCGTGGTTCCTGAACGGAACCTCGTGACGTGGGAAGGAAACGAAACCCATCTCGAGCCGAAGCAGATGAAGGCGCTGGTCGCGCTCGCGCGGCATCAACCGGGGGTGGTTAGCAAGCAAATGCTGATCGATGCGGTATGGGATGGTCGCAGCACGTCTGACGAATCGATTACCGGCTGTATCAAAGGTCTTCGCGCCGGGCTGGATAATGACAATCCGCGAAAACCAAAATACGTGGAAACCATCCACGGAAGCGGCTACCGGTTGATCGTGCCATTGGCAACAATCGATGAATCGCCGGGGATCGCCACTACCAAGACTTCGCGCGACAAACTTCCTCGTGTTATCGCTGTCATTGTGGCTGCGGCGGCACTGATATATTTCTTCGCCGATCTGCCACAACGACCTTCATCTACGCGGATCGATTCAGTCGTAATCACCCAGTGCGCCAATTTGAGTAGTGAAACAACCCAGCCAACAGTCGATGGAATTACAGATCACGTCATTAGCACACTCTATGAAGTTCCCGGCCTGCAAATCAAGAAAGGCAGCCTGCCGGCCAGCAACGACATCGCTCGGGATATTGCGGATCGTTATGGCGTTGGCTGGGTTGTGTTCTGCAGCGTTCAACGAATGAATGGGCAAGTTAGAATCAATGCGCGCATCGACGATCGCAACAGCGTGGTGAAATGGGCCGGCACGTTCGCCGGGACGGATACGGAAGTATTTGCGCTCCACGAGCAATTCGTCACGGCGATAAGGGACGAAATTCACGGCAAGGAAAAAGAATCCGTCAACGCTCCCAGCAAACCGGCAAACCCGGCCGCCTATGACAATTTTCTTCTTGGACAATTTTACCTCGCCAAACGAAACAGAGCATCACTTGACCAGGCCGTCTCCTATTTCGAAACGGCAATTAAACTGGATCAGAATTATGGTCCGGCCTATCTCGATCTCGCCAACACTTATCTGCTGCTGGCCGACTACGGCGCAAGGGAAGAATTGTTCGACCTTGCGATCGCCACTGCGGAAGAAGGCGTCACCCGGGATCCGGAGATTCGCGATGCGGCGCAGACGGTACATGGTTACGTGTTAACAAAGCGTCGTGACTGGATTGCCGCGACCGTGGCGTTCGACGTTGCGACCAGAGATATTGCCGAGTATCCGGTTTCACATCACTATCACTCTGTTTTGCTGGCGGCAGTCGGTCGCGTCGATGCGTCCCTTGAAGCCGCCACTCGAGCCTGGGAAATGGAGCCAGACTCACAGGTGCTTAACAGTCGTCTCGCCATTGCCTACTTCTGGAAAAACGATATCGAAAACGCCCGGCGATATTATGCCATTGCCAATACATTGGGCCCTGGCGCACCAGTATCACAACTAAGTTACGCTCTGTTCCTGGTTCGGGATGGTCGCATCGACGATGCGCGCGCGTTCGTGCACCGTGCCATGGAATTACTCAAAGTGGACACGTCCTGGGTTGATCCGGTCTTTAACGAGCTAAAAGGGCCGATACCATCAGGCACTTTAGAATCTCTGCTGCTTGATTATGCTGCTCAGGGAGTCATTCCACCGAACGTGTTAATGACATTCTGGGCGATTTCCGGACAACCTGATCGGGCAATAGACATCGCATGGCAGTTGGTCGATGAGCCTGGGCTGGTCGATATTGAGTTATTTTATCTCGAAGAATTTCGCGGCTTGCGGCAACACGAGGGCTTTAGTCGACTGACTGACGAACTTGGATTGCGCGCATACTGGGAAGATGCTGGCTGTCAGTGGAATGTTGACCAGTTGATTTGCCCGGGAAACTAGCCCTTGTGCAGTATCACCTATCGAAATCATGACCAGTTACGTACATAAGATCAGTGCGCGTGAAAACGAGAAGATAAGGCGATTCCTGATCGGGCTGGCGGCAGGCACCGTCGCGTTTGTTGCACTTATCATCTTCGCCATTCTGACCGCCGACAAGTGGTTGTTGTTCATCAGTCACGAGTCAGAGCAGCGCTTCATTGAACCCTACATTGAATGGACCGATGAGAACCTGCTGAGTTCGACTGACCCCGTTTTGCAGGAGTACGTTGAAACGCTGACACAACAGATTGCCGCGGAATTTGATCTTGACGATTCACTACAATTGAAGATTCGCGTTCTCAATGGTGGCCCGGTCAACGCATTCGCCATGCTGGGCGGATACGTTTTCGTGTTCGAGGACCTGATTGCGTCGCTCGACAATGAAAACAGCCTGGCGATGGTGCTCGCCCATGAAGTGGCCCATGCCAGTAACAGAGATCCGCTACTCGGCGCCGGCCGCGGGATCCTCCTGCAGTTGGCAATATCCACCGTTTCCGGCGGCGGCATTGACCCAAATTCGATCAATATCGGCTCCGACCTGATGTTGAATAGTTACAGCCGAGAACAGGAGAGGAATGCAGACGGGCAGGCGCTTGTCGCATTACAGCGGCGGTATCAGCATATCGGAGGCGCGACCAGCCTTTTCGATCTGCTTCAGGCCACGAACGGCAATGTGGATTCCGTCGAGATGCTATCGACGCATCCCGACCTCAATCAGCGCATCCTGGATATCGAAAAGATGGCCCGCGACAATGGCTGGCGTGACGGCGAAATCACACCGTTCCCGGCGGAAGTCGCTGCCGCACTGGCGAACAAACGCTAGTTCGCTGCTTTGATAGACATGCCTTGTTTGTCTTTGAAGGAGCCTGTCACGATGACAATGAAATCAACCAGCGCCCAAATGCCGAGACCACCGAGAGTGACCAACTGCAGCAGGCCCGTGCCGATTTTTCCTACGTAGAAACGGTGGACGCCCAACGCTCCAAGAAAAAAGCAAAGTAAAAGCGTAGGTACGAAACCTTTCTCGCTAACATGTACATCGTTCATATCGACTCTCCGTTTTGCAATTTTTGACCTGGATAGCAAACGAGCTTGCCGCTCCCATCCCGAAAACTTCCGGTTAGCAGCATGATGGTCACAACTAATGTGTGTAGCGCATCAATTCCGCCAACAACAATGCCCCAGAGCGGCTCACCGATTACAAACAGGTAAATGGTCGCGGTTAACAGACCCAGATCGATAAATCCTTCGAGCCAGCGTCCCAGGTAGAAATGCTGGATGCCAATCACACCAAAAATTCCCGAAAGACAAACGGCAATGGTGTAGCTTTTCTCGGACGGAATTTCGTACTGCATCGGGCCTGAGCCTCCCTGCAGTGAATATAGGGAAGACAGGTGACACGCGGCAATTGAACATCGCCGAACTGTGACAGCAGTTGCAAAAAACAGCCTAAATAGGCCTGCGACGTCTCGTTTTTACGACTGCAGCGCCAGCAACTACTACGTCAATCGGGTAGTCGGTACGCAATTATATAGCCACCCTCCGGATCTTCGTCCTCAGCAGCTATGACCCTGTCATCACGGCCGCGAGTCGAATTGTAAACCGGTACTGTCACAACGATCGTCTGTTGGCCTTGAGGTGATACATAAGTCATTGGCGTCGCCTGCGACGTGAAAGGCAGCGGGTTCATCCACATCTCCCTGCCATCGAAGAGATTGATCGCACGAACTGTATTGTCAAAAGTGCCTGCAATGAATATCAGGCCACCAGCTGTCGTCACCGTACCGCCAACTTGTGGCGTGCCCACCGTTATTGGCAGCTTGGTCTTTATTCCCCACGGTCCACTCTCACTGGCTGAGCCGATCGGTCTTTCCCATAACAGTTGCCGCGTTTCGAGGTCGATTGCAGCCAATATGCCGAACGGCGGCTGCTGACAGGGGATCTCCAGGGGTGACATGAACCGTACTGTTGTCATCGCGTACGGCGTGCCCACCTGGTTGCTATTGACTCCCTCGGGTACTTGATCGCGTGGATACAACGTGAGTTGGTTGGACAGAACCAGCGGATTGACGACCATGATATTGTTCGCTTCGTCGACGCTCACACTTCCCCAATTATGCCCTCCGGCATTGCCTGGAAATTGCAAAATCGTATCCGCGCCCGGCACGGTGAAGTGTCCTTCGTAGCGCATTTTTCGGTATTCGATTCGACACCACAGTTGATCCAGTGGCGTAATGCCCCACATTTTTTCTTCGGCAAGATCGGGGCGAAAGTTTGGCAAATCCATTGAGAACGGCTGCGTGGCAGCGACAAAATCCTCGGGCACACCGCCTTCCTGCGGCACTGGTAGCTCCTGGATATCGAAAATTGGCTCGCCGGTTTCACGATTAAGGACGAAAACTTCCGAGCGTTTCGTCGGTGTCAAAACCGCCGCTATTTTTTCACCGTTTTCACCCGGTAAATCGATCAGCACGGGCTGCGCCGGCACATCGTAATCCCAGATGTCGTGATGGGTCGTCTGAAAAGACCACTGCACCGCGCCGCTTTCTCCGTCGATGGCAACGACTGAGCTGGCGAACTGTTCGCTGGCTTCCATGCGCTGGCCGCCAAAATAATCGGGCGTCTCGTTGCCAGTTGGCGCGAAAATCAGACCCCGCTCTTCATCAACACTGAAGATACTCCAGACATTTGGCGTACCGCGCGTATAGGTTTCGCCTTCCGGCGGTTCTGTATAAACGCCGGGCCGACCCATGTCCCAGGCCCATGAGAATTCGCCATCCAAAGCATCAAATGCGCGCACTGCGCCAGATGGCTCTCCGGTTCGAAGGTTGTCCCACACCCATCCACCAATCACAGCATTGCCGCGGACGATGGCAGGGGGTGACGTCTGAAAGTTCAGGTTTGCCGGGTCCTCACCCATGTTGACGGTCAGGTCCACATTTCCTTGCTCGCCGAAGTCTTCGCATCGGTTGCCGGTGATCGCATCGATAGCAATCAGTCGGGTGTCGGCAGTGGCAGTCAAAATTCTCTTCGGGCAGTCACCGTCATATCCGGCGGGCGCCTCGTAATAGGTAACGCCGCGACAACCCGTTGTGAAATAGCGTAGCCGCAAAATACCTGAATAGTCGTCTGCGACTTGCGGATCGAATTGCCAGCGCAATTCACCGCTGTCAGCATCGAGCGCGATAACAACGTTGCCGCCGGTACACACATATAACAGATCGCCAACCTGAATTGGCGTTGCCTTAAAAGCGCCTCCCCTGCCGGTTCGATAAGTCCATGCCACTTCAAGTTCCGAGACATTTTCCGTGTTGATCTGTTCGGCGGGAGAGTAGCGACTGCCGCTATTCGTATTTCCGTATTGCGGCCAGTCGGTACGAGTGTTGACGGCATTGATGCCACTTCTTGGGGCGAGTGGATTGACGTCGTAGCCGGATCCGTCAACCACGACGGCAATAGCGAGGACAAGTAACGCTGCTGGCAGCACCTTCGAAAACATCGACTGAAATAGCGGCGGCGGCTCACCGCTATATAGCGTTTTTCTCGCCCAGGGCGTCAGTAGCCAGGTACCGATGGCCGCAAATGGAAGAATTCGCGGTGCCAATGCCCACAGATTTGTCCCCGATTCAAAAAGTGCCCACAGGACGGTTGCCGCCAGAAACAGGCCGTAAATTTTCACTCCGCTACGACGTCCTTGCCACAACTTGAAGCCACTGAACAGAAGCGCCAGTCCGGCAACCAGGTAATAAACTGAGCCGCCGAGCATGATCAGTTGGAATCCACCGAGTATCAACGGGATTGCGATCAACAGGAGGATCGCAGGAAAAACTCTGGGTGGCCGAACCGTTGCTGACGCATTCATAACTTCATGCCTTATTCTTGTTGGTTTTAGCCGTATTTATAACACTATCGTGCCGACCAGCTGATATTGACAAAGATCACCCATTCGGAATTCGCCATATGCTCGCAGAATCAAACCTTTTCGGGCCAGCGCGCATCCAATCCAGAACAACAACCACTACAAGCAGCGGGCCAGGAGTGGCCGCTAACAGTCGGGAAGCCAGGATGTTCAAGTACAACGTGAAGCTCGCCGTCAAGAGCATGCGCCGTAATCCGATCATGACCTCATTGATGGTCGCAGCCATCGCCGTCGGTATCGGCGTCTCCATGACGACATTGACAATGTTTTACCTGATGAGCGGCAATCCAATCCCGGAAAAATCCGACGTGCTGTTTGCGATCACCATGGATAGCTGGGATCCGCTGCGACCTTTTGACGAAGATTACCCCGAGCGAGCGCCGCACCAGCTGACCTATCACGACGCCGAACGATTACTTGCACTGGGTGAAGCCAAGCGCCAAACCGCGATGTTTGAATCCAGCATGATAATTGAGCCGGTCAATGAGGACGAGTTGCCATTTGAGGCAGCATCCCGTGTTGCAACTGCCGATTTTTTCACCATGTTCAACGTTCCCTTTATCTACGGTAGCGCATGGGACAAAGCGACAGATTCCGCCGCAGAACGAGTCGTCGTTCTGACTAAAGCACTCAATGAGAGATTATTTGGTGGTGAGGACAGTGTCGGCCGTCGACTAACCATGAATGGCAGTGAATTCCGGGTGACCGGTGTCGTCGACACGTGGGAGCCGACGCCGCGATTTTATGACCCCATCAACGGCGCGTTTCAGGAAATTAACGACATGTTCATTCCCTACAGTCTGACGAGGGCCATGGAGATGCCGTCAAATGGCAGTGACTGGGGTTGGAAATCAGAAGAAATAAATTCCTTTGAACAGTGGCTGAATTCCGAGTCGGCCTGGATTCAGTACTTTGTAGAATTGGACAGCCCTCGAGAGCGCGACGATTACGTTGCCCATCTTGATGCGTATGTTACCGAGCAAAAAAGACTTGGCAGGTTCGAACGGCCACTAAACAACAGCATCTACAACGTAACCGAATGGATGCAATATCACGAGATTATTGCCAACGATACGAAGGTCATGTTGGGCCTGTCGTTCATGTTTCTGCTTGTTTGCCTGCTAAGCACAATCGCCTTATTGCTAACGAAATTTATTGGCAAGAAGAGTGAGATTAGCCTGCGACGAGCACTTGGTGCCAGCCGCAAGGCCATTTTCGACCAACAAATCGTCGAAGTTGCAATCATTGGGTTTTCCGGCGGCCTGGGTGGACTAATTCTGGCCTACGTCGGGCTGCAGGGTATTGAAGCTTTGTATGACTCGCCACCCGGATTAGCGCAGCTGGACTGGGTCATGATGTTGACTGCAATAGGCATCGCAATTTTGAGCGGCATGATTGCCGGCCTGTATCCCGCCTGGCGGGTTTGCCAGATTCCACCGGCCGCTCAGCTGAAAGCGCAATAGGAGACGCATTATGGGACTCAGACCGATGATCTCTTCGCTGCTGCGAAGCAAGACCGGCCCTCTGCTGGTGGCAATTCAGATCGCAGTAACACTTGCGATAGTCATCAACTCACTCTTTATCGTCGTCCAGCGAATCGAGAAAATGAATCGAGATCCTGGAATCGATGTCGACAACGTCATTGTTATTTATGCGCGCGGTTTTGGACGTGATTTTGATGTCGTCAATAGCGTAACCAACGACATCGACTTGCTCAAGTCAATCCCCGGGGTCACTGCAGCAACGGTTGCCAATCAGATCCCGTTGAGCGGCTCAGGCTCCGCAACCGGATTGCGTGTCACGGCGGATGAAACAATTGATGCTGTCAGCACGGCTCGGTGGCGCTGGGGCGACCAGGGCCTTGACGCCTTGGGTGTGAAGCTTAGTCGTGGCAGAAATTTTTTGCCTGAGGAAATCGACTATATTCTTCCCACAGTGGATCCCGGCACGCCGCCCTCTGTATTGGTCACCCAGGCACTCGCCGAAGATTTGTTCGGCGAAGAGGACGCGCTCGGCAAACCTGTTTACTGGGGCAATATGGAGTCGTCAACGATCGTCGGGATCATCGATCATATGCACGGGTCATGGATAGGTTGGGACAAGTTCAATAACAGTGTCATCCAGCCGGGCATACAAGCGGATACGACCAACAAATATATCGTGCGAGTGGAACCCGGCATGCGTGATCGACTAATGCCGGTGATCGAACAGCGGCTTGGCGATTTCAATCGCCAGCGTGTCGTTAAAAGTGTGCGCTCCCTCGAAGAAATAGCCGCGCGAACCTATCGGAACGATCGTGGCATGGCAATTGTCTTGTCGGTAGTGATTATTTTGCTAGTCGGCCTAACAGCTCTCGTGATCGTTGGTTTGTCATCATTTCATGTTACACAGCGCACAAAACAGATTGGCACCCGTCGCGCGCTGGGAGCAACGCGTATCGATATTCTCAAACAATTCGTACTTGAGAACTGGCTGGTCACGACAGCCGGGGCAACACTGGGAATACTCCTGACAATCATCGTCGCCTATTGGCTGGAAGTTTCGTTCGAGCTGCCAAGACTCGACTGGCGTTACCTGCCCGCAGGTATCGTCACCTTATGGGTGTTATCAACATTGGCCGTTATGGAACCCGCTCGCCGCGCGGCATCCGTGCCGCCAGCCGTGGCGACGAGAAGCGTCTGACAGCGCAAATTGCAACGCGACGCGCGACAACGAGTCTATCGGTTCAGACGTCCCGACCTTTCTTTTTTTGCGTTTCGCTGATGATGGTCTTGTAGAGTTTGCCAGTAGACTTATCACGAGCACGCCTTTCTGCAAGGCTTTCGCGATTGTGCGCCTCCTCACGTACGAGTTTCCGCCAGCGCGCCAAACGTTCCGCTTCGATTTCATTGCTATCAACTGCCGTTTGCACAGCACAACCGGGCTCCGCTTCATGCCTGCAATCAGCAAAGCGACAATTCTTTGCGAATTCCGCAATCTCTGAAAAAACCTCGTCCAGACCTGACTGAACATCGGTGAGCTGTAACGCGCGCATCCCTGGCGTGTCCATTAGCCACGCACCACCACTCAATCGGTGCATCTGTCTGGACGTCGTTGTATGACGCCCTCGATCGTCATCGGCGCGCACTTCCTGTGTTGCAACTCCCTGCTCGCCTACCAGCGTGTTCGTCAATGTCGACTTGCCGACGCCCGAGGAACCAAGCAGGGCAATCGTTTGCCCACTGGCAAGCCAGGGATCGAGGCACCGCAGGCTTTCGCGATCAAGCGCATTGACGGTTACCACGATCAACCCGGAAGCAAGCCTGACGGCACGTTGAATATAGTCGCCCGCATCGTTACAAAGATCGGCCTTGGTCAGTACGATCAGGGACATTACGCCCGCGTCACGCCCAATCGCCAGGTACCGCTCCAGCCTGGCTTCATTGAAATCCTGGTTACACGAGGAAACAATAAACAGCGTATCGACATTGGCAGCAATGAGTTGCTCACGACGATCAGTGCCAGGTGCCTTCCTGCGAAACAAAGAACTACGTGCGAGCAAACCAATAATTCGTTGTCCGCACCGATCAACCAGCACCCAGTCACCGACTGTTACAGGTCCATTTTCGAGGCTGAGTGGTGTAGGAAGTGACACATCAAGCCCTGGCGCGACAACATGGACCACCGAGCGATGCACATCCAGCACTCGGGCGGGACAGGCGTCCGGGCTCACGATTGCCTGGAGCTGTTGTTCCAGCAACGGACCCCAGCCGAAATCAGCAAGTTCTTCGTTAGACATGGCCATAGTGTATAGAAGTAAACCGTTCGCGAGAGGCAGCCCTGGCTCCGTTCGGCATGATCTTCTACATTGCGTTCAGCCTGGTGGTGAACTGATGAACGAACTTCTCTTGACCCTTCGCCCCACCCTGTACTGCGGCGAATACGAACCTGTGAATCCCATTGCGACAAGGTAGAATTGGAACTGCGTCATCAGCCCACTCATTGCAGAGAAAGAACCATCATGTTGAATAAGTTACTCGCTCAGACCGTCGCTATCATGATCATCCTTATTCCGACAGTCGCGGAGACCGATGATGCCGTGACACTAAAGACAATAATGCAGGGCCTGCGCGACAACCTCGTCGAAATAAGCGACGGACTGTTGACGGGCGATTTTGACATGGTCTCGGGCGGAGCGGCTGATATTGCCGCACATCCCCAGATTCCAGCCGACCAGGTAAAACTGGTCGCGGCAGAACTGGGCCAGGAAATGCCAGCCTTCAAGCAAATGGACACGCTCGTTCATGACTTGTCGCTGGAAATAGAATCTGCGGCGCGAGTCAGCGACTGGGGCGGCGCAGTCTCTGCTTATCAGCAGATGTTCGACGGCTGCCTGGCATGCCACGAGAATTACAAAGACCGCGTTGTTGCTGCACTAGGTAATCATGGCGATTAATAATAATTCTCTGAATTGGAATGAAAAAAGGCGCCCCGTGGGCGCCTTTTATTGTTGCAGTTAATTTGGGTCTATTGCTTGTTGTATGAAATACCGGCTGCCTGCGCTTTCTCAATCGCAATTACCATCGCCGGCACAAGAATAACGCCGTCTTCCATGTTGCTTTTGAGATCTGCGGTAATGTCTGCAGCGTCGCCGAATCCCAGCCGAGCCAAATCCATGCCTAGTGCTATGGCAGCGTTGTTGCAGAGCAGGAACGTTACTCCAAGGTTATCCTGCAAGGCAGAAATCGACGCATCAGGGAATGGACCGATCGTCCCAATACGCGGCAGCTCATCACCGTCCATATGTTTGTAGAACAAGTTTCGCACAGCGGGTTTGCCTGTCTGCGGATCATCCAGAGAAAGATACTCACCGAACTTGTACTTGGCCCACATGTCATCCGTGAAACCCATCGGGATACTCGAATTTTCGCCAACGCTATACAAGGTGCCAACAGCTCCGACATTCGATGCGTCCTCGCCATAGGCAGCCTGGTAGGTCCCGATGTAGTTAAGTATGTGAACGAGGCCCGCTCCCCTCTTGTGCTGCGGAAAATCGAACAGGCATTTGTGGTCGCCAGTTACTCCGTTCAGCCACGCATCAGGCCCGCCTTGCTGGGCTGCTGCTGTGCTCATTCTAGCAACTGGCAACGATGCGACAGTAGCGGCGCCGACCATCTTGCCAAGAAACTTTCGTCGCGAATTGGTATCAGTGGATTTCATTTGGATCTCCATTCGAGATATGAGAATTATTGTTGTTGATCTGAAAACGGACCAGATGGGAAGGTTTTACGATTTCGCCCGGCGCATGTCAAGGACAGTACTGTCAAAGCAATTCCCTGCGCTTGATAATGATGCTAATTTATTCTTTATTTTCAGAGACTTGGCGTCAATTATAGCGGTCTCAGACCAAATTTGCTGCGCTGGTACTGGGCGGCCAGCAATAGTGAAAAGATCGGGCCCCCAAGACAGAAAATCGCCCACGGAAAATATTCGAGTGTCGGCACACCCAAGGTATTCGCCATGAACAAAGCGGACACAGTCCACGGCATCAACGGATCCATCAGAGTCACCGAATCCTCCAGCGATCGCGACAAATTGACCGCGGCCAGTTTTCTTTCTCTGTACGCGTCCTGGTACAGCCCCCCGACAATCAGACAGGTCACCCCGCCATGACTGGTTAGCGATAGCATCACAAGACTCGATGCCATTGTCGTCGCGACCAGGCTAAAGACTGATTTCGCGCTCTTCAGCAAACCGTTGACCAGAATCTTCAATGCACCGGATGCATCCATTGCGCCTGCCAGGATGAAGGCTGCAATAATGACGACAAGCGTGTTGACGATCGAGTAAACGCCACCACGGTTGACGAGTTGCAAGAACGGTTCGCTTAAGCTCGCAGAATTGGCAGAGTGGATCATCTCGACGTTGAACCCGGTCGTCAGCGCGAGCAGACCGTCGTTGATATCAAACCCTTGCCCGAGAATGCCAATGACGGCACCGCTAGCGGCTGCTGCAACAATACCGAGAACCGGTGGCCATTTGCGTGCGATTGCAAAGAAAATCACGATCGTGGGCAACAGTGCGAACCATTCCAGGCGAAACACCATTTCGATGTCCCGGATCATCACGTTCGCTGCCTCGCTCAACCCTCCGTCCGACTGTCCATCGCCAGTTTGCACAAATGTGAAAACCAGCGTCGCAACGACGAAAGATGGAAACGCGGTATAAGTCATGTGCCGAATATGGCCGTACAGATCGGCGCCAGCACCCAACGCGGCAATGTTTGTTGAATCAGACAAGGGCGACATTTTGTCGCCGAAGTACGCTCCTGAAACGATAGCGCCAGCGACGATGGCCAGCGGCGCATCGATGACAGTCGCAATGCCCATTAGAGCGACGCCAATCGTCCCGGCAGAACCCCACGATGTTCCGGTAACGATCGACATTAACGCCGCCGCGAAGAATGCAGTCACGACGATGTAGGCGGGGTTGATGATCTGCAGTCCAACCCAGACGATCATCGGAATCGTGCCACTGAATACCCACGCACCGATGAGCGCACCGATGGACAGCAGGATCAAAATTACCGGGAACACGCTGGCAATTTTGTCGATCGCCGACTGCTGGATGTCGTCCCAGCCCTTGCCCTGCCGAACGGCAATGGCGCTCGCAAAGGTTGCTGCTCCGAGCATAGATAAAACGATTAGCGATTCGCCGGCATTCATATATAGCGTGCCAGTCGCGAACAGCGCGATCAGGAGCACGAACGGCGATGCTGCAAGCCAGAATGGCAGCGGCTTGTCTATCCTGGTTTCGTCATTCGTCACGTAGCCAGCGCCTGGTCCAGATCAGCAATCAGAGAGCCTGCATCTTCTTGCCCAACCGACAATCGGATCAATCCCGGCGGAATCCCGGCCGCCTGCAGTCTGTCCGGATTGCTGCCACGGTTTGGCGAGATTGCGAGACTCTCGAAGCCACCCCAACTAACGCCAAGACGAAAAATACTTAATTTATTCAGAACCTTACGAATGCTGTCGAATCCCGCATTCTGCAGCTCGAACGAGAACAGACCGGCCGTGCCGGTCATCTGCTTGCTGAGCAAAGACTGATCTCCACTGAATGCCGGATGAAACACGCGCGCAATGCGCTCGTGTTCCTGGAGGTAAGAAGCGACACTTATCGCGCCCGCTTCATGTTGCTCCATACGGATTGGCAAAGTTCGCAGTCCCCGTGTCGCCAGCCATGCATCGAACGGACCTACAGCCGCACCGTTCAGCAGAAAAGCCCGATAGAAAATCTGCTCAAGCATTTCGTCGGTCGCAATCACTGCGCCAGCGACAAGGTCACTGTGACCACCCAGGTATTTTGTACACGAGTGCACGACAATATCGACACCCATTGTGATTGGTTTTTGAAATACGGGCGTTGCCCAGGAATTGTCCATTACCGTAGTGATACCGCGCGCACGCGCCAGGTCGGTAATTGCGGCGATGTCGAGCAATTCGAACAACATGGTGCCCGGGCTTTCCAGCCAGATGAGTCGGGTTTCAGGCCTTAGAATCCGTTCAACATCGGCGACGTCTCCACCGCGAACATGGTCATAGTCGATGCCAAAGCGGCTGAGGTGATCGGCAAGCTCGAGCGTTGGCCCATAGACCTGGTTGACGAATACGATGTGATCACCTTGCTCCGCCAGGCCGAGGATTACAGAACTGACCGCCGCCATTCCGGAGGCAAAAACTTTGCATGCCTCTCCTCGCTCAAGCCTGGCAAGCTTGTCCTCGAGCGCTACTACTGTGGGATTGCGACCGCGTGTATAGACCGAATTTCGGTATTCGTCATCAAGGCCGGCTGACAGTTCCTCAAATGTATCGAAAGTAAACAGGGACGTTTGAGCAATCGACTGTGCAACAGTATGCGGCCCCTCCGATTCACCTGCGTCCGCAGAAGTGCAAATTTTCCTGTCTTCCGGGTCAATTGCCACTAAGGAAATCTCAAGACGATTCCTCGACCTGGCCTTGTTGTCGATAATTTGAGCGCACTCGAATATAGATCACAACGAATACGATGTAGGCTGCCACAAGCACCCAGCCAGTGCTGTCAATATCAGAAAACGACAACGACCCTTGTACCAGCAGGATACCAATGCCGATAACGCTGATCACTTTTAATGTCCGTTCAGACATATTCCAGCGTGCCTGCGCGAAAACGTCCGGAAGTGTTTTCGCGAACTTGAACGCAGCGATCAATGGAATCATGTCGTAAATAAACACCAGGCCGCCACCAAGCATAATGATGTAACGGAGATCTTTACCGGCAATGATTGGTGCTGCACCGAACAACAACAGAAACGTCAGAAGAATATGCGGCGTGTTGAAGCGTTTGTTGACGACGGCGATGCCCTTCGGCAGCCAACCATCTTCGCAGGCGATCATTACCGACTTGGTTGCCCAGGAAAATGTCGAGTTGATACTGGTGGCCAGCGCAAACAAACCGGCGCCAACGATAAAGGCGGTGTAAACAGTCGCCGGGAGTATAGCTTTGGCAACTTCGGACAAAGGTTTACCGGCAGTTTGCTCAACCGGAAGAATGCCGACAGCGACAATCGAGACCAGGGCAAAAAACACCGCAGCGAGCAATGTGCTGTAAATGATGGCGCGAGGCAAATCATGGTGGGGATTCTTCATTTCGCCACCCAGCTCGGAGATGTATTGAGCACCACCGGTCGAAAATGACAAGACCACACAAGCAAGACCGAAACCATACCAGCCGTTGGGGAACAGCTGCTGCTGATCTGTAAAGTGACTGTAGTCGACTTCGAGAATACCAAAGAAGATCAGTGAGGACAGGCCAACGAGCAGGAAGATGATCATGACTTTCTGCACCGCCGCTGCCTGTTTGACGCCGACCAGGTTCACGACATAGAAAGTCACCAGAATGCCGATCGCGACAGGTCGAATGTCCAGGTCCGGAACCAGGGCCACCGCATACTGAGCGAAGCCCAGTGCGAACAAGGCGATCAGAATGTGCGTTACGAGGAGAATAGCCAGGTAGAAGAAGCCGATCTGTGGTCCGAGTACGCGTTTGCAATACACGTAAAGGCCACCGGTTGCCGGCATCGCGGAACCCATAAACGCGACTGGAATCTGCTTGATGATCGACAGGGTGGCTGACAGGACGAATGCAAACGGGATCGCGTAGGCGGTGAATTCGATGCCGATTCCTATCAACACCATGATCCCTGAGCCAATCACCTGTCCCAGCGCGATGGCGAAGACATCCCAGAAGCTAAGTGTCTTCTTCAGTTCCATGAGCGATCACTCCGCCTGATATTTGTTACTCATATGAGCGACAAGGTCTCGTCGAAATCGGCGATCAGATCATCCGCGTCCTCAAGACCGGCCGACACACGAATCATTCCATCAGCGATATTCATTTCCCGGCGTTGCTCTTCCGGCACATCGAGAAATGCCATCGATGCAGGTATCTGCGTTGTCGTGCGTACACCGCCAAGGCTCGCAGCGAAACAACCGAGTTCGAGGTTGTCCAGCACCTTGAGCGCGGCATCGGCATCGTCTACTTCAAAGGTTAACATTCCGCCGAATTTCGGCATCTGTTCCTGCGCAATTTTGTGTTGCGGGTGCGATTCGAGACCCGGGTACCAAACCTTGTTAACTTTCGGATGCGCCTCGAAGTGCCTGGCCAGCTTCATCGCCGTCTCGCATTGACGGGCAAGGCGGACCCCGAGCGTTTGAATGCCTCGCAACAACAGCCACGCATTAAATGGCGACAACGGAGAGCCGAGCTTGACCATCGTGCTCCAGCGGGTTTTTTCGAGAAAATCCTCCGGCAGCAAGTCCGATTTCAAACATATCGCACCACCAATGGCGTCACTGTGTCCGCCGATAAACTTGGTTGCGCTTTCGACAACGATATCGACGCCCCACTCGAGAGGACGCATAACCCACGGACTGGCGAAAGTGTTATCGCATATCAGGATGATGCCGCGTTCATGGGCCATTTCGACCAGGGGAGCAATCTCGGCGACTTTCATTGTCGGATTCGCGATCGTCTCGAAATAAATAATCTTGGTATTGGGTCGTATCGCTGCGCGAACGGACTCCGGATTCGCGGTATCGACAAATGTTGTTTCGATGTCGTAATCCGTATAACGGTGATCCAGCATTTCATGGGTCGAGCTGTAGGTTGTCCAGTCGCAAACGACATGGTCACCGCTTTTCAACAAGCCGAGTAAGGTAACGGAAATTGCCGCCATTCCGGACGCCGTGGCGAGGCAGGCGTCCGCACTTTCGATCGCCATCATCTGCTCTTCGAAGACATACTCGGTCGGATTACCGCAGCGGCCATAAATATTGACTGACTTTCGCTCTCCATCGACGACCTGCTGATAAATGTCCGCGTCGTACTGGAAACTCGACGACATGAATATCGGTGGGTTGATTGATTTCGTCGCCTCGTCCGGCGGCACGTAAACGGCCTTGCTGTCGAAATTCAGGTTGGCCCTCTTCTCTGGTTTCACGACTTTGCCTCCAAGCGTTGCGGGATTCCGTTCGAAGCCGGCCCCGTTATTGATTTTTATCGTTCTTGTATCACACCCGGCCAAGTGACCTTCGCTGCAGGTGGCTGCCATCACCGGGTGTTGATCCTGCCCTATGTGACGAGGTAATGTTACAAACATATGTACATAAATCAAACAAAAGTTTGTCCGTGACTGAGCGCGAACAACAGGTCCTGGCGCTGATCCACGAGGATCCGCTGATCTCCCAGAACGCCATTGCCGAGAAACTGGGTATCAGCCGCTCAGCCGTAGCCGGCCATATCATGCGGCTGGTGGCCAAAGGCGTCATCAAAGGCCGTGGCTACGTGATCAGCGATAAACCTTTCGTCGCGGTAATTGGCGGTGCCAACCTCGACATTTGCGGTGCGCCGAGTGGAAAACTGCGCATGCGCGACTCGAACCCTGGAACATTGAGCACATCACCTGGTGGCGTCGCGCGCAATATTGCAGAGAACCTGGCGCGTCTGGGGGCCGACTGTCGACTGATCGCCGCGGTTGGCGCCGACAATCATGGCGACCTGTTACTCGAACAAGGCCAGGCAGCCGGCATCGACATGCGTTACATGCTGCGTCTGGATGCTGCCCAGACTTCGACGTATGTCAGTGTGCTCGACAACGCCGGCGACATGCTCGTTGCAATCAACGACATGTCGATCATGGATGAAATCAGGCCTGAACGATTGCAGGCGCACGAACAAATGTTAAGACAGGCCAGCCTGATCATTGCCGACACCAATCTCGGCGGCGATGCGCTCGCCTACCTGAGCGGAACGTTTGTTACACAGCCCCTCTTGATTGATGTGGTATCCGCTGCAAAGGCAAACCGGATCAAACCATACCTCGATAGTGTGCATACGCTGAAAGCCAGTCGTATTGAAGCCGAGGCATTGAGCGGCATCGACGCACCAACAAAGAAACAGCTGCCCAAAGTTGCTACCTGGTTTCACGATCGTGGTGTTGAGCGTATCTTTATTACGCTTGGTGCAGGCGGCGTCTTTTACAGCGACGGTGACGAACAGGGGCTGGATAAAGCTGCCGATTTTCCGCAGGGCGTGGCAAATGCGAGTGGCGCGGGCGATGCATTCGTCGCAGGCATAGCACACAGCTGGCTAGAACAATGGCCCCTTACAAAGACAGTTCGATTTTCCATGTCAGCCGCTCACGTTGCGCTGTCGCACAGATCAACCATCAACCCCGGCATGTCGATCGCTGCCGTAAACCGACTTTATGAGACTCAATATGCTGAATGAATCGATGCATCATTACCTCGACATTCACCCGGACGTTCTTGATGCCCTGAACAATAACAGACCGGTTGTCGCGCTCGAGTCGACAATAATCTGTCATGGCATGCCTCGATGATTGGATGCTTTCCGAAAACACCATAGTCGAAACTTAGCCATGCGGAAATTCCACCCCGTCCGGTTGACACCATCCCCGCACACATCCGCTTTGCGGCATCGCGCCAAAGGCGGGTATAGCTCATGCGAATTTTGCTTAGACCGCGAGTGATCGTTTTTCGAGCACATGCCTTATCTCGGCCCACCATTTCAGCACGACGTTTTCGTCAGCTACGCCCATGGGATCGGCGGCGACCTCAAATACTGGTCGCAGTGCCTGGTCGAGCGGCTCGAAGGAAATATCCGAAACCGCGAAACCCGGATGACCTCGCCTTCCCCTTTGGCCGGCTGGAGCCGCAGCGCTCAGATCGCGATTTTTATCGGGAGCTTGGCAGGCTCTCCACCATCGTCATCGGCCGCCTGCGTGATCTGAAATCTCGTCAAGAGCCGATCGCGAGCACGGAGCAGCCGCGGATCGAGATCAAGACCGAAGGCGAGCCTAAGATCTATTTGCAGGCAACGGCCGACGAGAAGGCCTCATGGCATCTTACCAAGGAGGTGATCGAGAAAGCGGGCTGCAAGGTCCTGCCGGATGCCTTGCCGATGATTGGCAACGATCCTGCGGACATGCAGGAGGCGCGAAGGGAGCGGATCAAGGTTCTGCGAGAAGACGCCCACGCGCTCTGCCTTGTCGGATCGAGCGGGGCTAACGGGCTGGATCGCGAGATCGATACCATCGTGAACGACCGGTTCACGCTCGAAACCCATGGGAAGACCGCCCCCTGCGCCTTGCTTGCTCCACCGAGGCGGGACAGCATCCGCGACGGATCAGCTCGGCAGACTTGGCATCGAGACCATCGAT
>JAVJHY010329864.1:0-20602 GCA_035593235.1 Phascolosoma agassizii | reverse complement strand
CACCGGACCGCCAGCTGTTGCTGTGACACTCGGTGCAGAAATAGCCAGACTCGGGGTCGGGATCACCGCCGCCGTGTTGTACTCCAGCGACAACTGATTAGCCGCCGGATTGGTCACCGAACCGTCAATCGCATCCTCGGCCACGCCGGCGGCGGCGGCCCTGGCGGCGCAGCAGGAGCCACGCCGAGGCGAAGAGACCTGCCGTGCCGGGCTCGGGCAACGTACCCGGTGCCATCCCGGGCGTGGGGACCTTCCGCACCTGGAAATCGATTCCGTTGTCCCCGGAGTCTGTCCAGGCGCTCATGCGGGCCAGGCTCGAGCCGGCCGGAGCGTCCATCGCAGGCGTGCCTCGGCCGCCGAAAAACAGGCCTGGGCCGAAGGTGCCGTACCCCACGCCATCCACGACCGAACCCAGGGGATCGACGAGGGTGACCGAGTCCGGACCGTTCTGGAAATCGAAGTTGGCGAACAAGTCGGCGCCGAGGATCTGACTGGTGCCACCGCTGGTCATGTCCGCCACCACGAACAGGCCGCCCCCGCCGATCGTTCCGCTCAGCGCGACGGTCGCCGTGACCTTGCCGTCCCCTCCGTTGATGCCCTCTAGCCGAAATCCATCGAGGGAGGTGCCAGGTGCGCCGGAGATCTCGACGAAGACTTCTCCGTCATCGCTGCCGACCGCGTCATAGAAGAGTTCGGAGATCAGCGGCAGCCCGAAACTCGGGCTTGCGGTGAGCAGCAAACACAAGGTCGCGACCGGGCCGATGCTGCGGCGTTGCGCTCGCGGAGAGGAAAACAAGAAATCAAATTTCATGGGGTGGACTCCAGATCGAATCGGGATGAGAAAAGAGACGGAACCCGAGCGTTCCACCAGCCGCCGGTCCAAGCGTCCAGACCCGAGCCAAGCTCGTCTGCGCGTAGCGCCAGCGAGTCGGCCTCTGGATCCGAAGCTTCGTGGGCGGCCCAATCGAGCAGCACGCGTTGGCGTTCGAAATAGAGACGGTGCACTTCGTCGAGCACCTCGTCGCGAAGTTCGATGACCTCGCGGCGTTCCTTGGCAAGATCGAGTTCTTCTTCGTGGTAGACGGTGTCGCCAAGGTCCCAGCGAAGAACCGCCACCACGTCGAAATCACGGCTGCGGCTTCGGTCCCGGTCCAGGAACAACCGGTCCTCGCCAGAAGAGAAGGTCTGGTCGTAGTCGAGCTGGCGGCGCCGCGCACCTCCGTAGCCGCCGCGGAGTTCTACGCTGGGGAGCCAACCCCGCGCTCGAGCCCGCGCCGACAGGCTGCGCAGGGGGCCGCGATCCAACTGCAGGTACCGGAGAACAGCTCGCATCAGGGCGGCGCGACCGGGATCCATGGGCAGCGGCCGGACACGAACGGGAACCTGAGTGAGCGGCGCTGCAGGCCCTGCACGACCCCCCAGGCTCAGATCCGACGGGGGGACCCAGCGTGCGACCCCCCGCCCCCCCGCGGCCAGCACGGTCGGGCCTCTCGCCGCGAGCGCGGTGAACTCCACGCCGGCGAGTGTCGCGGGACCCGGGCGCCATGGCCCCTCGGGTTGGAATGCCCGATAGAGACCTCGATCCGTCGCGACCCAGATCTCCCTGTCCGCGCGAACCACTCTCCGAGCCTCGACGCCCGGCGGTAACGGCAGGTCAGACCATGCCCAGCCTCCCTCCTCTGCGGGCCAGAAGAGTCGGCGGGAGGTGAGGACCAGCAATGGGCTCTGTCCCGCCGCGGGCCTCGAAAGGTCCGCAATCGGCCCGCGGACTCCGGGCAACCCATGACGTTCGACGTGTTTATCTTTTACGTTTGTTTCCAAATAGTTGGAGTGAACTTCATAGAGATCACCTGCACTGACTAGCCATCTACGACCGCCCTGTCCGCAAGCTGCCACGGTGATTTCATCACTCGGTGCTTCCCCGTTGAGCGCGCGCCAGGCTCCTGCGTCTTGCTGCTCGAAGACACCACGGCCGGTACTGACAAGGAGGCAACCGTCGGGGGCACTGGCAATGTCGCGGATGTCCCGGCCCGCGCCGGGGGCCGGCGACCGATCCCTGACCTGGTCCTCCGGGCCGACCTCGAAGAGCCCGGTTTCCGTGGCGATCCATAGCCCACCGTTCGGCGCCACATGGAGGTCACGAACAGCGCCCTCTCGAAACACCGAACGCTCCGTCCACCCGCCTCCCGTCGCGGGCTCGATCCACCACACCCCGGACGCGTTGCCGAATGCGGCGCGTTGGCCGTCCGGCGAGATCGCAACCGCGAGGGCGTCGCGGCGGCTCGAGAGTTCTTCGAAGACCCAAGGGGAGCTTGCGGCCGTGTGTGCCACGAGGCCGGCTGATGCACCCGCCGGTGGCCTGTCCACGGCCTTTGCCGAGGCCGCGCCCAGGAACAAGAAAGCGGTAGCGAATGCCAAGGAGGCCAGGGAGAAGCGCATGCCGGGCTGACTGAGCAAACATCGTGCCGACCCGCAGCGTGCCCGCAACGGCACCAGCAGCAGCGAGAGCCCGCCCTTCCTGCCGATCCGTGAACCTCCGGCCTGAAGTCCGTGTGAACAAAAGACGATCTCCGGCCGGGGCGCCTTGACGGGAGGGAGCCGCTTCAGAAGAATCGCCTCATGCATCGATCGGGCGCAGGCTCTTGGAAGAAGTTGGCGGTCTCTTGCGCGGCCGCGTTGGGGCTGAGCCTCGGCGCTGGCGCGAGCCTTGCGCAGGACACCGAAGAAACCGCTGCGCCCAAGATCTACCGATGGATCGATGAAAACGGCATCGCCCACTACACCACGGAGCTCAAGCGGATCCCGTCGGCTTTACGTGGCCGCGCCGGAACCCTCGGCCCGGAGACCTCCAACTCAGGGAGCTCCGGGTCATCCGATCTCTGGGTGAGCCAGGACCGCAGCGGCAATCGCGACTCCTCGGATGAGTGGTTCGATGGCGGTTCCGGAAGCTCCGATCCCATCGTTCGAACCCAGGAGCTCGATCCCGAAGTCGAGGCCGCGAACGAAGAGCAGCAGGCGGTCGCGCAGTTCGACCTCGACCTTCGCATCGCAGAGTTACTCCAGGTGATCGCATCGGACGAGGAAGCGCTGAAGACGATGATCAGCAATCCCAACTCGGGGGGGCCGCTCGCCTCGGGTGACAACCCGGAGTTCCGCAGCATCGCGGTTCGTCTGCCGGGCAGGCTCCAGGAGCTGAAGACCCTCCGAGACCAGCGCGCCGCACTCGACCCCTCGGAGCTCGAGTAGGCCCCCTGACGTGAGTGTGGTGGCTCTGGCCGGCGGTGTCGGCGCAGCCCGCTTCCTGCGCGGCCTCGTGCAGATCGTCCCGCCGTCCGAGCTGACGATCATCGTGAACACCGGGGACGATCGGGAGTTCTACGGCGTGCACGTGTCGCCGGATCTCGACATCGTCACCTACACCCTGGCGGGACGGATCGATCCCGAGAAGGGCTACGGCCTGGCGGGAGATGGATTTCGTGTCGTCGATGCGCTCGGCAAGCTCGGGCACGAAACCTGGTTTCGGCTTGGCGATACCGACCTTGCGACGGGTCTGCACCGGAGTGTTCGGCTCCGTGCCGGAGTGGGTCTGGCCGCGATCAGCGACGAGGTCCGGCGCGCCTACGGCTTGGATTTCCGCATCCTGCCGATGACCGAAGACCCAGCGCCCACCTTCGTGCGGCTTACCGGCGAACGTCGCGTGCACTTCGAGGAGTATCTCGCGCGGGATGGCGCCCCGGATGATGTGGAAGGCGTCGACTTGTCGGCGGCGGCCGCGGCCTTGCCCGCGCCTGGTGTGCTTGAGGCGCTACGCGCGGCCAGCACCGTGGTTTTCTGTCCGAGCAATCCGGTCGTGTCGATCGCGCCGATCCTGACGGTGCCAGGCATCCGCGATGCACTCGCCGAGGGGACGGCGCCGATCGTCGGAATCTCACCCATCATCGGCGGCGCGCCAGTCAAGGGGCCGGCAGACCGGTTGCTGCGCGGTATCGGTGCCGAAGTCTCTGCACGGGGCGTCGCCAGAACCTACGCGGGTTTGATCGACGGTTTTGTCATCGACGAAAGGGACGCGGATCAGCGGGGCGACATCGAGGCTCTCGGCCTCGATGTCGCGGTCACCCAGACCCTCATGCGCAGCCCCGAGATCTCCGAAGCCCTGGCGCGCACCAGCTTGGAACTCGCCGAGCATGTTCGCGAACGTCGATGATCGCAGCGCTAGTTCCCCTCAAGCCCCTCGATGCGGGCAAGTCGAGATTGTCCGGCGTCCTGCCCCGTTCGGCCATCGCCGCTCTCTCCTTGGCCATGCTGGGCGACATCCTCGAAGCTCTGGCCGAGGTCAACGAACTCGATCACCGAATCGTCGTCACGCCGGATCCGGCTGTGGGGCGAGCGGCCGAGGCCGCCGGTGCTGAAGCCATCGTCCGAGACGACCCGGGCTTGAATGCCTCACTCGATGAAGCCACGGCCCTACTGGTTCCGCGGGGTCTCACCGATCTCCTGGTCGTGCTAGGCGATGTGGCCGGAGCAAGGAGCGCCGATCTGCGAGAGTTGTTCCGGTGGAAGGCGCGCTTGGGTGCCCCGTGCGTGGCCCTCGCAGAAGCCCGGGACGGAGGGACCTCAGCACTGCTGCGGGTTCCCTATGACGTGATCCCGTCGCGATTCGGCCCCAAGAGTGCGGCCCTCCACCAAGCCGCTGCGGCTACGGCGAAGATCTCGATCGAGTCGCGGGAACTCCCCTCCCTGGCCATCGATCTGGATCGACCGGATGATCTGGCCGCGATGATTCAAAGTGACAGCCCGGCCCCCCGCACCCGCGCCCTCCTTTTGGAGCTCGGATTCGACGGGCAAGCCCAAGGAACTCCAAACCGGTGAAATTCGAGTGCGCCACCGAGAAGGACTGCTCCGATGAGTGAACTGACGTTTCGCGTCCTGCCCGGTATCCCGATGGTTCAACCAGGCGACGACCTCGCGACCCTTCATTTGGAGGCCGCCGAGCGTGCGGGCATCCGCTTGGAAAACGGCGTGCTCGTCGTGTGCCAGAAGATCATCTCGAAGGCCGAGAATCAGCTCGTCGCTCTTGCCGATGTGACTGCCGCACGCGAGGCGTGGGAGATCGCGGAAGAACACGGCAAGGATCCCCGGCTGATCCAGGTGGTCCTCGACGAGACCCGGCGCATCGTGAGACGTGGCCACGGCGTCCTCATCTGCGAGCCCCACCACGGCTTTGTGTGCGCCAATGCGGGTGTCGACCAATCCAACACCCCAGAGGACGATATCGTCATCCTGCTCCCGAAGGATCCGGACGCATCGGCCCGTGCGCTGCGAGCGGAATTGATGCGTCGGGGGGCGGGGCCGCTGGCCGTCGTCGTGTCGGACACCTTCGGTCGGCCGTGGCGCGAGGGCCTCGTGGACACGGCGCTGGGAAGCGCGGGTATCGCGCCGGTCGAAGACCTCCGCGGCAGCGGGGATCTTCGCGGCCGCGAGTTGGTCGTGACCACCCCCGCGACCGTGGATGCCCTGACCGCGGCCGCGGGTCTACTGATGGGCAAGGCGGCCGCGGCCCCTTCGGTGTGGGTCGAGGGAATCCCTCTGGTCGGCGATGGAAGCGTGGGCGAGGACCTGCTCCGAGATCCGTCGACGGACCTGTTTCGCTAGGCGATTCCCCTAGGAGGGGGCCCGGCCTGGCTCCCTCGCAAAGCACACCACGCTGATCGCGACAGCCTCTTTCCGCGCAGAGGGGTTATTGTAGGAGTGCTTCTGGTCGCCGCGGAAGACCAGGGTGTCTCCGGGCTTCAGCGACCAGCGCTCACCGGCGGCCACCAGCTCGATCTGGCCGCGCTCACAGGTCAGATACTCGCGGGTCCCCGGGCTGTGCGGGTTCCCGGGCCAACGTCCCTGAGGCTCCAACTCCAGGCGAGAGATCTGCAAGCCCGGTAGCGGCTCGGGAAGCAGCGGACGAAGCTCGCCACCGGAGCGGGACCGGCCCTTGACGCTGCCCGCCGGAAACAATCGGCAGGCCGTACGCGGCGAACCGATGAGCTCCTCGATCGAGACCGCCAGCGCGTCGGCGGCCCGCGTCAGCACTGAGAGAGTCGGATTCGCCGAACCGGATTCCAGACTCGCCCAAGTCGGACGCGGAATCCCCGACAGGTCGGCGATCTTTTGCTGAGAGAAGCCCCGGGCCTCACGAAGCCCTCGGGTGTTGGCGGCCAGGTTCGCTCGTACATCGTCAGACATGACGATAGACTAGCGGGCCCGAGTTTGAACCCCTGGAGATCTACTGGAGCAGGTTGAATCGGTACGTCGAGTTCCCAGTGGCAAACTGGACCCGGCTTGCGCCTGTGCGTTCGAGGCTGCGCACCGGACTGGTCGCGATGGTGGATCCGTCTTCTAGGGAGAATCGCGCGCTGTTGCCGATCCGGAGGTCGTCCATCAAGGTTGCCCTGCCAAGAGGGCCGCAGGCTTCCATCAACGCGTCGCCGGTACGTAGCCGGGTGACCATCACCTCGGAGCCAGAGCAGAAGCTCCCGGACCCTGGTGTTTTGGGCGTGGAGACATGGCTGCTCGCGCTGACCCCGGTGGTGGCCCGCTTCGCCGCGGGCTTACGCCGGGAGAGGTTACGCAGCTGGTCGAGTCGCTGCCGGGCCGCATCGGCCATCTCTGGGCGCCCAGCGGACTCCCGCGAGAGCCGATAGTTGCGACTGTCGGTGCGGATCTCGAGGCTGCCCCCGCCGACCTCGACCACTTCGTTGATCACTGACGTTCGCAGGGTCGTGCCCGAGAGGGAGATTTGGACCCGCGCGCCGACGGCGATCTTGTCGACCAGGGTGCCAGTGCCGAGGGATTCTTGCTGACCCAATGCGTCGCTGGTCGCGACCGAAACGCGGACCGGCGGGTTCAATGAGAGCGCGGCCCGAGGGTCCGCGCTGCGCTGGAGATGAGACAAGTTTTTTGAGTTCCTCGTGTGATTTTTCACACACTCTTCGGAACCGGGACTTAGGATCTAAAGCGCTGCCCCCGGGGGCACTCCCCGCTTGGAACGGAGCGCCGCCTAGAGAAGCGAACGCAGGACCTGCCAGAGTCGCTCCACACCCGCTCCGGTCTTGGCCGAAGTCTGTACCCGCCAATCCGCCTGGACAGGCAACGCCGCCTCGAGCCCGCGCAGGATCTTGACCTTCTCCTTCGCCTTCAACTTGTCGAGCTTCGTCAGAGCCACCACCACCGGAACATTGCGCTCGCCCAGCCAGGAGATCAGGTCCAGCTCCTCCTCACCGGGCTTGCGGCGGACGTCCTGAAGCAACAGTGCCGCGCGCAGGTTCGGGCGTTCGCCCAGGTAGGCTTCAATCATGGTTCGCCAACGCTTCCGCTCGGCCACCGAGACCTTGGCGTACCCGTAACCGGGCAGATCAACGAAGCGCAGGGTCTGACCCGGGATCCCGATCTCGAAGAAGTGCAGGAGCCGGGTCTTGCCTGGGGTGCCGCTGGTCCGCGCCAGCTGGCGACGATTGACCATCTTGTTGAGCAAGCTCGACTTGCCCACGTTGGAGCGGCCCATCACGGCCACCTCGGGAACGTCGGCACTCGGCCACCCCGACGGGTCGACGGCACTCGCCACGATATCGGCTGAAAGGATCTTCACCCCGGCAGTCTCGCCCTCCTGATCTCAGCGGCAAGGCGAACCCACCCTCGGCCTGGTTCCAACCCCGAACCGCTGGCTCGGCCCTCTCGCCTGGATGGCTATGATCCCGCGCTCAGGAGAATTCGATGGCCATTCCCGTCCACATCGTCGGCGGCTTTCTCGGAACGGGAAAGACCACCTTGATCCGAGACCAGCTGGAAGCGAGACGCGGCGAGCAGCTTGCGATCCTGGTGAATGACTTCGGCGAGGCTTCTCTCGACGAGGCCACGCTGGCCGGCGACCGCCCCTTTGAAATCACGAACATTCCCGGGGGCTGTGTGTGCTGCACGGCGCCAGAGGGGTTCATCGATGCCCTTGGCGAGATCGTTGAGCGAGGACCGGACCGGCTGATCATCGAGCCCACGGGCCTGGCCCGGCCGCAGGACCTGGTCGACACGATCCGCCGTTCGCCCCACGCCGGCGCTCTCGAACTCGCGCCGGTCCTGGTCTTGATGGATCCGGCGCGGCTCGCGGCGGCCGGCGACGCCGAGCGGGCGCTGATCGCCCATCAAGCCGAGATTGCCGACGTGTTGGTCGCGAACCGCACAGATCTCTGCGGCGAGGAAGCCCTGGCTGCGTTCGACGCCTGGGCCGCCGAGTTGTGGCCGGGGCCGATCGCGATCCACAAGACGTCCCAGGGTCGGGTACCGATGGAGCTGATGGACTGGCCGGAGGGTCAGGGAGCCCGGCTTCCGCGCGCCGCCAAGGCACCCCACGAGCATCGCCACCACGACCCCGACTCGACCGAGGGCTTCGAGGCTCGCTCTTGGCAGTGGTCGGCAGATCGTGTCTTCTCCCGCGAGCGATTGGGCCGCGCGGTGCTGCGCATGAACGAAGGTCTCGCTGGGGCGCGTCTTGCCCGCTTCAAGGGGATCTTTCGCACCGACGAGGGTTTCCAACTCCTTGAAGTCGCGGGCGGTACGGTGCATGACGCCCGCAGCCTCCACCGTCGTGACAGCCGTGCCGATGCGCTCTTCGAAAGCGCTGACGGGAGAGCCTTCGAACGGGCCGCCGAGTGGCTGCAGGCCGCGCTGCTCTCCCATGACGAACTCGAAGCGCGAACCCACGAGATCGAGGTGGCGCTGCCGGACGGTCGTGTCCGCATCGTCAACCGGGCAGAGCTGCAGGGTCTTCCGGACGGGATCGGTGATGTGGCGCAGCTGATCCCAGGCAAGAACGGAGCGGCGGCCCGGGTCGAGTCCCTGTGGGCTGAGCACACCCTCCCGGAGAAGGGCTCGGCGATCATCTGCGCCGCCGATGGATTCACCAGCGAGCCCGTTCCGGTCCATGCCCTTCGCCAGGGCCTGCTTTTGCACACCGTCGGGGAGGAGCCACTCCCGGCCGGCAAGGGCGGACCCTTTCGACTCTTGATCCCCGAAGGTGTTCCGGACGCGCCCAGTGCATGTGCGAACGTCAAAGGGGTCGTGCGCATCGTGCTCAAGAGTGAGGCGACGGCATGAGCGACCCGATCGTCACCCGCTTCGCACCGTCTCCGACGGGCCATTTGCATATCGGCGGCGCCCGAACCGCGTTATTCAACTGGGCCTTGGCCCGTAACCTCGGTGGCAAGTTCTTGTTGCGCATCGAGGACACGGATCAGGCCCGTTCCTCCCAGGACGCGGTCGCGGGCATCCTGGAAGATCTGGCATGGCTAGGCATCGACTGGGACGAGGGTCCCACTCTGCGCGAGCTCGGCGGCGACCCCCGCGAGGTCGGGCCCTTCTTTCAGTCGGAACGTCGGGCTCTTTACCAGGCTGCCATCGACAAGTTGGTCGAAGACGATCGCGCATACCCGGCCTTCGAGACGGGCGACGAGCTGAACCGCATGCGCAGCGAGGCTCGCGCCGCGAAGCTGAACTTCCGCTACCGGCGTAGCGCAGACTTCGATCCCAAGGCGGCTCTCGCCCGGGTGGAGGCGGGCGAGGAGCACGTCATCCGCTTCCGGATGCCGGAGGAAGGCATCGAGGTCCGGGATGAACTTCTTGGCGGGATCGACTTCGGGGAGGACCAACTCGATGATTTCGTGATTCAGAAACGCGACGGTTTCCCCACCTATCACCTGGCAGTCGTCGTTGACGACGAGGCCATGGGCGTCACCCATGTGCTGCGTGGGCAGGAGCACCTCAACAACACTCCCCGGCACACCGCCCTCCAACAAGCCCTCGGTTACCGCGTCCCGGTCTACGCCCACTTGCCCGTCATCTTCAACGCGGACGGGTCGAAGATGTCGAAGCGCGACAAGGACAAGGCCGCTCGCAAGGCGGTGAAGGAGGGCCTGGCCGGGGACGAGACCGGCACCCGCACCCGCCTCGAAAAGGCATTGACCGGCGAAGCGCTCGAGAGCTGGCTGGGCGACAAGAAGAGTCAGCTCGGCGGCGATGCCCTCGCTCTCGTGGAGAGTGCCCTCAACCTCGAACTCCCCGGGATCGATGTCGAGGACTTCCGCCGAGGCGGATATCTCCCGGAGGTGCTCGTGAACTTCCTGGCCCTGTTGGGCTGGAGCCCGGGCGAGAAAGATGGGGAGGGAAAAGACCTTGAGCGTTTCGATCGCGACTACCTGACCTCCAACTTCGGCCTGGACCGCGTCGGCCGAGGAAATGCACGTTTCGATCGGGCCAAGCTGCTGGCCTTCAGCCAAGAGACCCTAGGCGGTCTGAGCGACGAGAATTTCGCCGTTCATTGGACCGAATGGACGAGGCGCTACAGGGCCGAGACCGTCGACGCACTCGACCCGAAGGCCCTGCCCGTGTTTGCGGCGGCCATGAAACCCCGCTCTCGCACCTTGGCCGAGCCCACCGGGGCGGATGGGCCCGGCGGATTCGCTCTGTGTGCGGACGACGGGTACGCCTTCGACGAAAAGGCAGTCGCCAAGGTGCTGCACAAGGGTGAGCCCACAGGCCGCCAGTTGTTGGCCGAGTTCCGCGCAACCCTGGCCGACTTGCCCTCCTTCGCCCCGGAAGAGCTCGAAGCTGCAGCGGCCCGGTTTGCGGAGGAGCGAGGGCTCGGAATGGGCAAGATCGCACAGCCGCTACGTGTGGCGGTGACCGGCCAGACGAAGAGCCCAGGCCTCGGCGAGACCCTCGCCATCCTCGGCCGCGCAGCCGTACTCGCCCGGATCGACCGCTGTCTCACCGAGACCGAGTCCGGCTGAATCCAACGAGGCGTCCTCGGCTACGAACTCGCCGACCGCGCGAACCCTGGTTGCTCTCTGTGGATGCAGACCAGCGCCCCTCCAACCTGGGGGGATTGGGCCGCGTGCCTCAAGCGTCCCAGCTCATTGACCGAAACCAGTTGCATGTTTTTGGGGAAGAGGCAGGGGGGCCTCGCCATCGGAGTCGCAGTGGTGGCCTTGGGCCTCCTCAGCTGTGGGGCGCCGGGCGGGGGAACCCAACGCTATAGCTGGTTCGAAGCGCCCAGGGAGGAAGACCCCTGGCGACGACCCATTCTCGAATGGCAGGGGCGAGTTCGCTTCCGCGATGAAGTCGATGCCGCCAAAACCGAGCCCGTCGAAGTCTCGATGGAACCCGGAACGCTGAACCGCTCGTACCGGGACTTCCATCGCAGCGAGCGGCGCCGGATTGCCGCAAGTATCACCCAGTGGATCCAGGAACAGGCGCGTCTGCACTTCGTTCCCGACCCGGGGATCGATATCTGGCCGACACCCCAAGAGGTTCTCGAAACCGGCGGAGACGACTGCGATGGCCTCGCCTTCGTGACTCACCGGATGTTGCTTGACCTCGGGTTCCAGGAAGAGAACCTCTATCTCGCGATCGTTCGACGGGAGAGCGACTCCCTGCACCACATGGTCAGCCTGTGGTTCGGTGACGGCCAAGACCCCTGGGTCATCGATCCGACCGGGGCGATGTCGAAGGAACTCATTCGCATGTCCACAGTCTCGGAGTGGCAACCCCTTGCGGTCATCAGCGAGAAGAAACACTTCCGAGCCCTGCCCCAGGTAGCCGCTGCACCCGTCTACAGTGCGGTGGCGCCTCTCGCAGCCGAAGCCGCTAAGGAGTAAACATCTCCGGCCGAGGCCGCCGAATCACAAGAGCTGGCGACTGGATCTAGTCGCCTAACAAGTGGGCGAAGATCAACGGCGCGACGATCGTCGCGTCGGACTCGATGATGAAGCTCGGGGTATCCTCCTGGAGCTTGCCCCGGGTGATCTTCTCGTTCGGCACTGCGCCCGAGTACGAGCCGTAGCTGGTGGTCGAGTCGCTGATCTGGCAGAAATAGGCCCAGTAGGGGATGTCCTTCCGCTTCAGGTCCTGTTCGAGCATGGGCACGACGCAGATCGGAAAATCTCCGGCGATCCCGCCGCCAATCTGAAAGAAGCCGACGGGATGCTTAGGAGCCGTCGCTTCGTACCACTCGGCCAGCGCGATGAAGTACTCGATCCCGCCCTTGACGATCGCCGGCGAGGGCAGCCTTCCGTTCATTATGGAAGCAGCGAACATGTTGCCGAGGGTGGAGTCCTCCCAGCCCGGCACCACGATAGGAAGATTCTTCTCGGCAGCGGCCACCATCCAGGAGTGCGCCGGATCGATCTGATAGTGTTCGCGAAGCGCCCCGGAGCGGAGTACCGCATACAGATACTCGTGGGGGAAGTAGCGCTCGCCGTTTGCCGCCGCCTTCTCCCATTCTGCGATCACCGATCGCTCGACCCGCCGCATTGCCTCTTCCTCGGGGATGCAGGTGTCGGTCACACGATTGAGGTGGCGAGCCAGGAGCTCTTGTTCGTCCGCCGCCGTTAGATAGCGATAGTTCGGGACCCGCACATAGTGATCGTGGGCCACCAGGTTGAAGAGATCCTCCTCGAGGTTCGCACCCGTGCACGAGATCGCGTGGATCTTGTCCCGACGGATCAGTTCGGCGATCGAGATCCCCAGCTCGGCGGTGCTCATGGCACCGGCCAAGGTGAGCATCATTTTTCCGCCGCGGTCGAGCAGGTCGTGCCAGCCCTCGGCCGCATCGACCAGGGTGGCGGCATTGAAGTGCCGGTAGTGGTGCTCGACGAAGGTCCCGATCGGTCCCCGCTTCAAGACCCCTTCGTCCCCGCGTCGGAACCGCTCGAGTCACTGGACTCGAAATCCAACTTCTGCTGCAGGCGGTGGTCCATAGTCAGACCCGCGGGTTCGGCGCAGTCGCCGTGCAGCGTGGCGGGAACGCCTGCTGCGGTGCAATAGGGCGGCACGTCGATCAAGACGACGCTGCCAGCACCGACCTTGGCGCCGTGTCCCACGTGCACGTTGCCCAGCACCTTCGCGCCGGCGCCAATCAACACCATGTTGTGGATCTTGGGATGGCGGTCGCCCTCCTCCTTCCCTGTACCGCCCAGGGTCACACCCTGCAGCATGGAGACGTCGTCGCCTACCACGGCGGTCTCTCCGATCACGACGCCGGTTCCGTGGTCGATCATGATGCCCTTGCCCAGTTGGGCGGCCGGGTGGATGTCGACATCGAAGAGCTCGGACACGCGATTCTGGAAGAAGAGCGCCAATGCCTGGCGGCCCTCTTCCCAGAGCCAGCGGGCCACCCGGTAGGACTGCAGGGCGTGAAAGCCCTTGTAGTAGAGGAAGGGCGTGAGGATGCCATCGGAGGCCGGGTCCCGATCCCGCACTGCCGCCAGGTCGGCACGCAGGGCCTCGCCGAGCTCGGGGTTCTTGGAATAGGCCTCATCGAAGACCTCGCGAATCGAGATCCCGGTGAGGGTCGAACCGTGGAGCTTGCCTGCCAGGTGGAAGGAGAGCGAAGCCTCCAGGCTGTCGTGGGTCAGGATCGTGGCGTGGAGGAAGCTCGCAAGCACCGCTTCTCGATCCGCCTCACGGGCGGCTTCGTCGCGGATCACCATCCAGAGAGCATCGGGATGGGGTTGGAGGGCGGGATTCGTCATGAGTCACCTCGGGGCGCACCGGGGCAGGAAGAGTCGTGGAGTCTAGACAATCGAAGCCCCGGGGGGCCAAGGGCCGCTTTGCTACGGTCGCCGCCCTCGGCCAGAAGCCCCTCTGCCCCAAGGATCCAATGAGTACGAGCGATTTCAAGCTGAGCCGCAGGCCTGCCGGCGCCCCCGTGACCGGCCCCGTGATCGTCTGTGTGATGGACGGTGTCGGCTTTGGCCGACAGGATGCCTCGGACGCTGTCTACCAGGCTCGAACACCTCATCTCGATGCCCTGGCTGGCAGCGTCCCCGGCCGGCCCCTGACCGCCCATGGCGTCGCAGTCGGGATGCCCAGCGATGACGACATGGGCAATAGCGAGGTCGGCCACAATGCGATCGGCGCCGGCCGGGTTTTCGACCAAGGCGCGAAGCTCGTCCAGCGTGCGATCCAATCAGGCAGCCTGTTCGAAGGGGAGACCGGTTGCGTCTGGCAGGCTCTGACCGAGCAGGTGCGCAGCGCCGAAAGCACCTTCCATTTTCTGGGTCTGCTCTCCGACGGAAACGTCCACAGCCACATCCACCATCTCTTTGCGCTGATCCGCCGCTGTGATCAAGAGGAAGTAGAACGCGTCCGGGTGCACCTGTTGACCGACGGGCGGGATGTGCCGGAGACCAGCGCGCTCGACTATGTCGACGCCCTCGAGGAACTGCTCGAGACCCTGAACCGCAAGCCGAAGCGGGACTACCGGATCGCATCCGGCGGCGGCC
Source organism: Phascolosoma agassizii (assembly GCA_035593235.1). Lineage (NCBI taxonomy): Eukaryota > Metazoa > Annelida > Sipuncula > Phascolosomatiformes > Phascolosomatidae > Phascolosoma > Phascolosoma agassizii. The sequence continues at coordinate 6,281 of JAVJHY010329864.1, read as the reverse complement.
GCATGCTGGTCACCATGGATCGCTACGAGGCCAACTGGGGCGTGGTGGAGCTCGGCTGGAAGACTCACGTGCTAGGCGAAGGACGCGGCTTTCCAGACACGCGCACGGCGATCCAGACCCTTCGCGACGACAGCCCGGGAATCAGCGACCAGAACCTGCCGGCCTTCGTGATCCACGAGAACGGTGAGCCGCTCGGCCGCGTCCAGGACCACGACGCGCTGGTCTTGTTCAACTTCCGAGGCGACCGAGCCATCCAGATCAGCCAGAGCTTCGAAGATGCGGCCTTCAGCGCCTTCGACCGGGGGGCCGTCCCCGACGTGGCCTACGCGGGCATGATGGAATACGACGGGGACCTGAAGATCCCCAGCCAGTACCTGGTCACACCCCCGGCCATCGACCGCACCTTAGGCGAGTACCTCGCCCGCAACGGCCACTCGCAACTGGCCATCAGTGAAACCCAGAAGTTCGGGCACGTCACCTACTTCTGGAACGGGAACAAGAGCGGGCAATTCGACGAGAAGCTCGAAACCTACGTCGAGATCCCGAGCGACATCCTGCCCTTCGAGGAGCGCCCCTGGATGAAGGCGGCGGAGATCACCGACCGCCTGATCGCCGAGCTTATGACCGGCCGTCACCAGCATGCGCGGGTCAACTTCGCGAATGGCGACATGGTGGGACACACCGGTCACTACCAAGCCGCGATTCAGGCTGTCGAGGCGGTCGACCTGCAGATTGGCAGGCTGCTCCCGGTGATCGCCAAGTTGCAGGGCGCCCTGATCGTGACTGCGGATCATGGCAATGCGGATGAGATGTACGAGTGGGATACCCAGGCCGGCGCTCCGAAACGAAGCGACAGCGGCGAGCCGAGGCCGAAGACCAGCCACACTCTGAACTCCGTACCCTGTTGGATTTACGCTCCCGGCGCCGACCTCACGATGCGAGAGCTTCCCTCCGCGGGCCTAGCCAACCTGGCCGCCACGGTGCTGCAGCTCTTCGGCTACGAAAGCCCGGACGACTACCACAGCTCCTTGCTCGCATGACCGAACGGACCGCCTGACCCTAGCCAGGCGATCGGCCGCGCAGATCTCCCTCGCGAACCCCGGAGGCCAATGCTCTGCGCGGTCTCTTGGGTCCAGCGCCCGAAGCGAACGACGACTCCACCCTGTAGAGGCCCAACTCGACCCCAGGCGCCGTCTAGAAATTGTCCTTCCGCGCCCGTGTCTCTGCGAAGACGGAGACGGCGTCCGAACCCGTCAGGCCGAGCGCCTTTTGGAGGCCGGGCGCCTCCGGCCGCAGGAACGGGTTCGTTCGCAGTTCGAGCCCGATCGTCGTCGGGACGGTCGGGACGCCGGCGGCACGGGCCGCGTCGATCTCGTCCGCACGGGCCAGAAGATCCGCGTTCTCGGGATCGACGGTCACGGCAAAGCGTGCGTTGGCCTGCGTATATTCGTGAGCGCAGTAGACCCGGGTCTCAACGGGCAACGCCATCAACTTCTGGAGGGAGCTCCACATCTGGTCGGGCGTCCCCTCGAAGAGACGCCCGCAGCCCAGAGCGAACAAGGTATCCCCGACGAAAGCGACGCCATCGTTGGGAAGCCAGTAAGCGATGTGGCCGGAGGTGTGCCCGGGCACGTCGAACACACGAACCAGATGCCCACCGAGGTCGAAGACATCGTCGTCGCCGAAGGCCTTCTGCAGGCCCGGGATTCGATCCTGCTCGGCGCGGGGGCCAAAGATCTCGCAGCCGGTCTTCGCCTGGATCTCCAGATTTCCCCCGGCATGATCCGGATGCCAGTGGGTGTTGAGGATGTGGGTGAGATTCCAACCCGTGTGGTCCAGGGCCTGCAGGATCGGGCCCACTTCGGGCGTATCGATGGAAGCGGTCACCCCGGACTCCGGGTCGTGAGCAAGGAACCCGTAGTTGTCGCTGAGGCACGGAAATTGGTGGATCTCGAGGTCGGCCATGATCTCTCCCCTGGATCTTTCGCCGCAGGGTAGCGTGCCGCCCTCGAGAGGAACCCGGCTTGACGGGGCCGAGCGTCGGCCCGCTCCATCCGCGAGATTCCCTGGATGCACGATCACCATCATGCCCACGGTCCCGGGGGCCTCGACCGACCCGAGCAGCGCCGGCGCCTGGCCTGGATCTTGGGCCTGGCCGCCACCTACATGGTGGCAGAGGTCGTCGGCGGCATCTGGACCGGATCCTTGGCGCTGCTGGCCGATGCCGGGCACATGCTCTCGGATGTCGCGGCCCTAGCCCTGTCGATGTTCGCCCTGTGGCTCGCCGAGCGGCCCGCGCCTCGTGGACGCACTTTTGGCTACCAACGCATCGAGATCCTCGCGGCGCTGGCCAACGGTACGGCGCTGGTCGTGGTCGCCATCCTGATCCTGTTCGAAGCCCTCGAGCGCAGTGCCGAGCCGCCTGCCGTCCAAGGCTTGCCGATGCTCCTGATCGCAACCGGCGGCCTGGTCGTCAACGTGATCGGGCTTTGGCTTCTGGCCCAAGGCAAGGACCAGAGCTTGAACCTGCGCGGCGCCTGGTTGCACTTGCTGAGCGATGCTCTGGGCAGTGTGGGCGCGATGAGCGCGGGCTTGGCCATCTGGCTCTTCGGCTGGACATTCGCCGACCCCCTTGCTTCGGGACTGATTGCGCTGCTCGTGCTCTGGTCGGCCTGGTCCCTGCTGCGCGAGACGGTCGATGTGCTGCTCGAGTCCGCGCCGACGCACCTCGATGTGGACGATATCAGCAGCGCCCTTTGTGCGATTCCGGGCGTCGCGTCGGTGCATGATCTCCACGTCTGGACGATCACCAGCGGAAAGGTGTCCCTCTCCTGTCATGTCAGCGCAGTCGACGACTCCCCGCCGCAGCACCTCCTCGGTCGACTACAGGAGCTGCTGCGCGAGCAATTCGGCATCGAGCACGTGACCATCCAGGTCGAGCCCCACGGCTTCCAGGAATCTGTGGAAGTCTGCTGACCGGCTCGTCGGGCTGTTTCCTGTCTGCGCACTCTCAGACCGGCTCGAATGACGAACGCACAGGGTCTGGTTCTTACGACCGACCGAGCTGCTCTGCCCACCGAACCGGTCCCGTCCGGAGTGTTCGGCCCTATCACGAAATTGCCGGTTGCTGACGGGTTGTTGCCGGTTCGCGGATCCGCACCCAAACAGGAACCTCGAATCAGGAACCTCGAATCCAGCTAGCGGGTCGGCCACCGATCCCGAAGGAGGCGAAATCGGCTCGATTTCGCTCGGCCCTCTCTTTCTGATGGTTCAGACAGCCGATGTAGAGCCGTGGCTCATCGTAAACTCCGCGTGCTGTTGGTCGAGTCCGTGGTCGCAACCAGCGAACTCGAGAAAGGTCTTGAACAGGCCGGACTCCTGGTCACACGCGTGTCCAATCTCGCCAAGGCGCACGAGAAGCTGCGCGAGGCAGCGATCGACGTGACGGTGTTCAGTCACCCACTGCCTGAAAGTGACTTGATCGCCGGTTGCGCAGCATTGCGCAGCCATCCCGAATCGCCTCCGCTGGTGTTGTTGGACGCCACGGATCAGGCGGCCGAACTCGAGCGCCTGATTCCGGCTGAGATGCAGCCTGCCTTGGTTCTTCCGCGACCCGTCGATTCCCAGAAGTTGGCTGGCGAGATAGCCATCCTGCTCGACCGACCTCCGCCGGAAGCCGGTCGGCGCGATGACGCGCCGCTCGGGCTGGCCGCAGCCTTCACGAAGCTCAGCCGCAAGCGGGCCACCGGAATCCTCGATGTGAGCGGAGACGGCCAACGAACTTGGATCCGTTTCGTGAAGGGGCGTGTCGTGATGGCCGAGGGCGGCTCGATCAAACAGAGCCTCGGCCGTGTGCTGCTACGCAGCGGGGAGCTGAGCGAAGCGGATTATGTCCGCGTGATCGACCGCATGACCGAGTATGTCTACGAGCACGAGCCGGTGCGCATGGGCGAGGTGCTCGTCGAGCTCGCCCTACTGACCAGGGAAGAAGTCTTCGAGGCGCTCCGAGAGCAGATCACCGAGAAGGTGGTCGTGAGTTTTCGCACGTACGAACGGCACAGTTTCCGCGAAGAGGATCCGCAGACCGAGGTGGGCGGCTTCGCAGTGCCCGCGCCGGATGCCCTCATCAGCGTGGCCCTTCGGGATTCCCTCTCACCGGAAGCGGCCCTCCGAACCCTGCGAAATGCCCTAGACGGACCGCCCCGGCTGCAGGCCTCCGGCCACCGCGGGATCTCGAAGCTCGCACTCACAACGACGGAATCGCGAGCCCTGCGCAACGTCGACGGCACGCGTCCCCTCGAAGAACTGTTGACCGAGCACGGCGAGACGTTCGGCCCCTTGTTATGCGTGGCGTGGATGGCGGGGTTGTTGACCTCCCACATCGAAGAAACGGAGGTTCCGATCTCCGCGCCGGCTCCGAAGGGCGAGCCCAAGTCCGAGCCGACTTCCGGACAGGTCGCCGGCTCCACCCGCTCGCGCCTGCAAGCAGAGCGCGCCTTTCGGAACGGCCAGGAGCAATTGGCTGCGGATCAGGTGGCCGACGCCCGGTTAGCGTTTGCTCGGGCCGTCGAGCTCGAGCCCCTGGAGCCCGAGTACCGAATGTTCGAGGCATGGGCGGGCTATTTGGCCTCCAAGGTCGAGGCCCGGGTACAACGAGCCAGGTTGGTCGCGTGTGCGCGCAAGGTCAATCAAGAGGATGCCACCTCTGCGGCCTCTCACTGGATCCTTGGGCGGCTGGCCCTGGATGAGAACAATCGCGAACTCGCCCGCAAGGAGTTCGAGGCCGCCCTGCTGCGCGACCCGAACAATGTCCAGGCCCAACGAGGCCTCGAAACCCTCAAGGGGTAGACCTCGATCGTCCGACGCTGACGATCCTCGTAGCCTGCCCCACGGTTTCGGCCATGACGAGGACGACACCTGGCAGTCCGTAGCCCGTGCTTCACCAACTCGGCGTCAACTCCAACGTACTCAGCGACGATGAAGCCCCGGATCCCCTTTCGAACACGTCGATCGCGAACGGTATTCCGGTCGAAGTGCGCCCGGCCTGAGCCCTGGGTCGCCTAGCCAGCTCGGTTTCGGATTGCTTCGAGAACGGGAGCGAGTCGCTCCAGAGCGGTGTCGAGCGCTTCATCGCTGACCGCGTAGGCGAAGCGCAGCCAGCCCTCGCCGGCGGCTCCGAAATCCACACCGGGCGTTACCGCGACGTGGGCCTCCTCTAGCAGCTCCAACGCCAGGGAGAGGGAATCCGCGCCGAAGGCCCGGGCGTCAGCGAAGACGTAAAAGGCTCCGGTCGGCTCGGCGGGAACACGAAAGCCCAGGCGTCTGAGCCCCTCGACCAGGCGGCGACGGCGGCCCGCGTACTTGTCGCGAGCTGCTGCAGTCGTCGCGGACCCTTCGCGTAGCGCCGCGATGCCAGCGATTTGGACGAACTCGCTCGCGGAGATGAAGAGATTCTGCTGCAAGGTCTGCAGCGCCCGCATCGATTCTTCTGGCGCAATCACGTAGCCGAGCCGAAAGCCGGTCATGGCATAACGCTTCGAGAATCCGTCGAGGACGAAGGCCTGGCGGGTCACTTCGAGAGCCGAGGTGATCCGTGCGTTGTCGTAGAGCAAGCCGTCGTAGATCTCGTCGCTGACCAGGGGCACACCCAGATCGAGGAGCGAAAGCAAGTCCTCGCGGCTGGTAACCGCCCCCGTCGGGTTGGCCGGGCTGCCGAAGACGAGAGCGCGGGTACGCTCGCCGAGGGCTTCTCGAGCCGCCTGCAGGTCGACCGCGTAGCCGCGTTCCGGATCGCAGGGGACGAAGCGAGGGACGCCACCACAGAGACGGATGAAGTTCGGGTAGCAGGGGTAGTGAGGGGTCGGCACCAGCACCTCGTCCCCGGGCGCCACCAGCAACCTGAACACCATGAGCAGCGCCGGAGATGTGCCACTCGTCACCATCACCTGGTCCGGCGACACCGATGTCCCCGTTCGACGGGATTTGTCCTGGGCGATCGCCTCGCGGAGTTCGGGAAGGCCCCGGCTATCCGTGTAGTTTGTGGCGCCCCCGGCCAATGCGTCCCGGGCCGCCTCGATGGCGGACGAACTGGTGGCTGCAGTTACCGGCACCGGCTACGAGTACGTCACGCTCGACTTGGCCGGGCTCCGCTCGGGCAACCTCAACGGGGCCTTGTGACCGAAGCACGCCTCGATCTCGATCGAAGCCGTCGGATAGACCTGCCGGAGGCGGTCTACTGCCGACACAAAACCACCGAGCAATGCGTGACGATCGTTGCCGCG
>JAVJHY010328804.1:0-20653 GCA_035593235.1 Phascolosoma agassizii | reverse complement strand
ATACTACTCATTGATCCAATAATTTTATCTCCAGCTACAATTACTCTTATATCTGAATTTATGTGTACATAATCTTGGATTAAAACAGGTTGATTAAAGACATCTAAAGCGTCAACCATAGATGATGCGGAAGAGTAAGATTCTGCAAATATTACACCTTTACCGTGTGTTCCAGATGGAAATTTTAAAATAATTGGATAATTTAGTGTTTTTAAAAATGATTTAGTTTCAGTAATTTTTGCTGTAAAATAAGTAGCAGGCATTTTAATTGAACTTACTTGTGATAATTTTAAGTGAGTTTTAAATTTATCATGAGCGATTACATGAGAATTTGCTTCAAGCGGAATGTAACATGTATCTTTGAAATGTTCAGAGACTGCGTATAATAATGAAGAATATCTGTGACTTCCCCTCATATAGAGACAATCATAGTCTTGTAATGGTTCCCCATCATATAAAACTGTAGTTTTAGAATCAATTTTAACTTCAATCTTTCTAATGTCAATGTGATCAACTTCATCAAAAAAATGTTTTGATTCATCTATAATCATTCTTGAAGATTTACTCCCCATACTAATAATTCCGATTTTTAAAACCATATATATAATAATTTTTAAGAATAGTTTATTTATAAAAGTATGTTGTGAAAATAAATCTTTCAAATTTAGTTAATAAATATTAAAATTAGAGTCATTTAATGTTTTAATTTGTGATTAGAATAAAATAAATTATAATTAATATTTAATGAATAATATAAATTTAAATATATTATAGTTAAATATTATTTATTATCTTTAATTGGGTCAATAATAAATCCTTCTTTTTTTAAGATATCTTTCCCAATTAAAACTTTATATCTTAGATGTGACCTATCTGCTACAGAGAATTTTTCAGAGAATTTTTTCCCTTGAAATTCTACTTCTAGTCTTACTGTTGGTCGTTTTGTTCTACCGAGAGCGGATTTTACAAATTTGTGAGATAATATTTTTTTCTCACCTAATTTTTCCAATAGATTTTGGTCTATTGAACTTGAATCCGCACCAGTATCAATTTTTGCTTTATATGTAACTCCATTTTCTAGAGTTATGCTTTCAATTAATCCGATTACGATTCTTTTTTCTTTCCAAAACATTTTATTTTTCCTCTTAATTATTTCTATTTGCTAAATCAACAATTGTGATTTGGTTTTTTGTACTTTGTGAGTATTTGTATCCAAAGTCTACAGTTACTTGTGATGCGTAGGATTCTGAAGCATCTCCAGATCTTGTAAATTCACATTTAAATGTTAATTTATTTTGATTAATTGAAAATCCGTTTGAAGTTGATGTTGCTACACATTCACCTAATGTTGTTCCTAATTTTACAACTGGAGCTGTAATTTTATTTCCAAAGTCATTTTTATTTTCATCTTGAAAACATTCATTTACAACTACACCATTATTACCATTTGAAACTTCAAATTCTACACCAATTTTATCTTCAGCGATAGGGTAAATTGATTTCACATTAGTTGATAATAATCCATTTGAAAATTTATCTGAATTTATGTCAGCATCACAACTATTTAATTTATTTGGTACACAAATTTGTTCTCTGAATTGAGATTGTGCGTCATAACAGTATTTAAATGTTGGATTCCAATTATAATCTCCAGTGAAACCTGTTAATTTAATTCCTTCAATATAGTGAGCGTTTTTGTTTGGCCCATTACTTGTTGCTTTACTTAATTTTAATGAAAATTCTTTTTCTAAACCTGAAGCTAAATAGTTCCAGTCGAAACCTGATGGTCTAATTAAAACATCAACATCATGAAGTAAATTATTTTCTAAATTCATAACTAATGAAAATTCATTATCTTTTTGTGGTTTAAAGTTTAATTCTTGAAATTTAATTGAAACTCCTGAACCACTTGAACTACTTGATGAACTTCCACCACCAATTCCTAAAATTCCTGACTCTTGAGCACCACTATCAGATGTACAACCTGATAATAATAAAGCTGAGGCAAATAGGACTGAACCAATAATTTTAGTAATTTTGTTCATTTGTTAATTCCTCAATTGTTTTTGCTTCAGATTTGTTTCCTGATTCATATTTTGTATAATAATTAAAATATTCTGAATTTCTTGTTAAGACTGCGTCAAGAATAATTTTTTTAATTTTTGTTTCAAAAATTTGTTCTAAACTCATAAACTCTAAAATTCTATAATTATTTTTTACTTTTTCAACTAAAAAAATATCTCTTAATCTTTTTAATTGTCTTCTAATGTTTGAATCTGCTGTTCCATTTAAGGATAGTCCATTTTCTTTTCTGATTTCTAAAAGTTCATCTTTAATTTCAACTGCTGAGATTTCTCGTTTATCTTTTTTAGCTCTTTCTAGAACCATTAAAATGTCTACAATTACATCTCTACTATCACCAGGTTGTAATAAACCTAAAGATAAACAGATTTTCTTTAAAGCATCTCTTTCATTTAAATCATGAGGTGTTTCATATCTTCTTAGGACAATTTCCATAAGAGGAGTTTCACTAAAGTTTGCCATATGTGTAGTTAATGATTTTTTAGTTTTTAAATATTTCTATTAACTTTTAAGCAAAGCGTGAAAGATGTGTAAAAATGTGCGTAGTATTTGTGTATTGTTTATTTTTTATTAGAAGAAAAATGGGAAAATATTAAATTATTAATTTATTAAATTATTTTATTTATTTTCTAAAGATTGATAAAATTGTTTTGCAGATTTAGTTTGGAGAGCTTGATTTCTTATATCTGCTAGACAATTAAATAAAATTCCTTCGAGTAAATTTGAACCTGGACATATGGTTGTGTCAGAAGTGTAAGTTGTAGGTTCAATATAGTTAATTCCTGGATGTTGAGCTCCTGATTTTGAGTCCCATGTTCCAATTATAATATTTTGGTTTTTTGAATAAATTTCTAAAGATTTAAAATCTTTTTTGGAATTTAAAAAATGTCCATATACATTTGAGGATGAATTTGCAGTAACTTTTAATTGATCATTTTTTAAAATAATTTTTGGTTCAGTTATAGTTATTAAATATGGTACTACAAGTCCAGTAATTACTGTTCCAAGTATGTTATATAACTTTGTTTGAGAATTATTATTATTATCAAAATTTTCAATTTTTTTTTGTTCTTGCATCATTTTTTGAATTGGTTCTTCTCTGAATCCACCTTCATCAACTTTATTTGTCATTTAAACTTTATAGTTTTTTGAGTTTAAGTAGTTTATGTAACTTTTATTTGTTTTTTCACAACATTTTGTTTTACCTATCTTTATAAATGAATTTTGATTAATTTTTATTAGATAATTAAACTAAAATTTGAGGTTAACAAGATTTGTTAATTTTTAAATCTAATAATCTAAAATTTAAGGATATATAATTATGTATGTAATTATCAGAGGCGTATCAAAATGTTTAAAATACCAAAAATAGAAAAAGAAAGTTTCTATATCGATAGAGCTATGAAGTCAATGCAAGATTATGCGGCGAAGGAAAAGTTAGTTGTTGATAATAGATTTAAGAGAGTAGCTTCTTTTGCAAGAAAAACAAAGGAAGATAATAATTTAAATAAAAGAAAAGATTTAGAGTTACAAAAAGTTAGACACTTAAATACTAAGGTGAATAATGATGTGCGTAAGCTAATTAAAACTTTTCCAAATTTTATGAAAGTTAATAAAGTATATTCTGAATTAGTTAATACTTCAGAGACTCCAATCCCAAAGATTAAGGAAGCTTTAGCAGATTTAAAATGGATTTGTGATGGAACTGATGAATTTACTCAAAAAACAGAATTTAAGTTAAAAACTGTACGATCTCAAGAGACTGCTGGATTTTTAATGAAGAAGTATTTAGGTAAAGTTAATTCTTTATTTTCAAAGTCTAAAAAGGCATTTAAAACTTTAGATGATGCTAGATTATTTATGAATCAATTACCAACTTTTGAAGATTTATATACTGTAACTATTGCTGGTTATCCTAATGTTGGAAAATCAACTTTAATGAAAAAAGTTACTGGGTCTAATGTTGAAATTCAAAATTATCCGTTTACAACTAAAGGTTTAATGTTTTCATATTTATATTACAAGGAGCAAAAGGCTATTCAAGTTATTGATACTCCTGGGCTTTTAGGTAGAGATAAGAATAATGGAATTGAAGAGAGAGCTGAAATTGTTTTAAGAGATTATTGTAATTCAATGGTTTTTGTTTTCGATTTTACTGAGTCTTGTGGATTTAAGGTTGAGCAACAATTAGCTTTATTTAAAAAAGTTACAGATGGTGATAAACCAGTTGTTTTATATTTTTCAAAGACAGATATTTACAATGAAGAAGATGAAGAGAGAAAGATCGAAGCTATGAAGGTTTTAAGAAAGTATAAATTCTTTACAGATTCTGAAGAGATTAAGAAACATATTTTAGAAGATTACTTAGCGCAAAAGCCTAAGTTTGATCCTAGTAAATTAAAGACTATTCGTTAAGTATATTTTTCTGAAAGGAAAAATTTTATTTTTATTTATTTTATTTTTATTCTAATAATATTGTTCGATAAGCATAAATTATATTATTTTTATTTTAATGATTTGAGGAGTTTACGACGAAATTGATTAAAATGAAAATTCTATTTTTGTTTTTTCGCTAAATCTGCGAAAAAGATATTTATTAATTATTTCTGGAACGAAGTGGAAGAAGTACTTTTCTATTTTATTTTTTCTTATTTTTTTGAGTTACTTTCTTCTTTTTTCACTTGTGATAAATTTCCACAAGAAATTTCTAGGATTTAATTTCAAATTATAAGATGAAAATATTAACAAACACTATATAAAGGACATTAATACGGACTCCACAAATGCTACATAAAGTACTTAAGATAACTGAATTATTTCTTATAAGCACAACATCCGACAAAGTGGTCATCAACCATTCCGACTGCTTGCATAAAAGCATACATTATAGTACTACCTACAAAACTCATCCCTCGTTTCTTCAAATCTTTTGAAATTAAATCAGATATTTCTGTGGAACCTGGAACATCTTCCCTATTTTGAAAATTATTTTTAATTGTTTTATTATTTACATAGTTCCAAATATATTTGTTAAAACTTCCAAATTCTTTTTGAATTGCTAAAAAGACTTGAGCGTTTTTTACACTTGCTCGAATTTTTAGCTTGTGTCTTACAATTCCAGAGTTTAAAATTAATTCTTGTATTTTATTTTCAGTATATTTTGCTACAATTTCTGGTTTAAAATCATCATATGCTTGTCTATAAGTTTCTCGCTTTTTTAGAATTGTTAGCCAAGACAGACCTGCGTGTGCTCCTTCTAGAATTAAGTATTCAAATAGTTCATTGTCGTTGTGGATTGGTCTTCCCCATTCTGTGTCGTGGTACCTCTTGTAAATTTCAATTCCTGTTCCAAAGCAACGTATTTTTTCCATAAGAAATATTTGAGGTGATTGTTTTTAATTGTTTGTTGTAAAAATAAAAATTATTTTGTTAAATAATTTGATGTGTAATTACCTAATGGAATTTGATTAGTTAAATTGTTTGCTAAATTTTGATTTCCTTTGTTATAATCTCTTACTAATAAGCTACATAATGTATTTGTTCTAACTCTACTAACTTGACTACTAATTCCTAGATTAGAATTGTGTGTGATATATTTTCTCATAATATGATTTTAAATTTTTGAGATTATAAAGTTTTTGAAAAATAGTAATAAAATGAATAAAAACTTTATTTTATTTTAAAAAGTTTAAATATTTTGAGCAAAAATTATTTTAAAGCTGAGTGTTGGTGATTTTCAGTAAAGTGTCTTGCTCCAGAATAAGGAGTTACTAAAATTTCAATTCTTTCTTTAGCAATTCTTGCAGATTCTCCAATTACATAATTTTCATTGTCTACATATTTGTTAATTATATTTAATGCGTTTTTATTTCCTGAAGTTCCAAGCGCAAATAGTGTTTCGTGGATTGTGATTGGTGTTGTTTCAGTGTCTAAACTATGTTCCATCATTTCTACTGCTCTATCTGTACCAATTTCTCCTAATACAAATCCTGCTTCGTGTCTTACAACTCTACAAATATCAGTTGTTAATGTTTTATAGACTGCGTCAAGTGCTGTGTTATCTTTGTGAGCAACTAACATTAATTGAAATAATATTTGAATTCTTGCATTTTGTGATGTTGTATTTTTGTCATGTAATATTTTAATATATTTAGCTATGTCTTTTTTAACTTCATTTTCATAATCAATTGTTTGATTAATTCTATCAATTGCTGATTGTGCTGAACATTTAATTTCAAATAGTTTGGATTCAATGTAGGGTTTAATAAAATCTATATCTTCTTTACTTCCAATTGTTCCAAGAGACATTAAACATTCGTGTTTTACAACAATACTTTCATCATTTGTTAATATTTTTTTTAAAAATGGTACAGTGTTCTCCTCTGGCGCTGTTTCACCTAAAGCAAATACTGCCTCGTGTCTTACTAATTCACAAGAATCAGTTTCAATACATTTGTATAAGGCTTGAAGACTTTCTGTGTCAGCAATATTCATTAATTCAAAAATAGCAGCAATTTTAATACAACCTGATGAATTTTTATTAAATAAAATACTAATATTTTTTTGTTTTATTTTTTCAATTTCTTCAAAATTTGTTATCATAATTTAAAGAATATTTTTTTGTTTTTAAATTAAATTGTTTATTTTTTATTGTAAATTTAGAAAAATATTTTTTTTTGCTATTTACTCGTTTCAAGTTTTATTTATAATATTCTAATTTATTTATTATACATTGTATAATTAAGTTAATTAAAATTAATTATTTGTTACTTAATGTTTATGAAATAAGTTTTTAATTAAAAATATTATTAAATAATACATTGTATTATATATAATCTTGAATTTTGATAAAATTATATAATTTCTAATAAATTTGATATAGTATATTCTTTACTATCCAAAGTACCCATATTTGAATGAATAATAAATATTAAATAGATTTAAATTGAAAAACAAATATAATGTATTAAAACTAAATTAAATTAAAATGATTCCAAAAAAACATAGAGATAAACATGAACTTGAAGAGTATGTAATTGAGTATTGTGCTAAGACTATGATTTACAGATTATTAATTATATTTACAATAATATTAATTATAATTTTTGGATTAACTACAATTTTAAATTATTATGAAGAAAAAAATAGAGTAATTCCGGAAAATTTTGTAGAAGATTATAATTCAAATTTAAAAGAATTATATGTTGTAGAGAAAAAAAGTTTTGGAGATTTTAAGAGTTTAGATGATAATGTTTTAGTTCAAGGGAATTTAGAAATAAAATTAGATGGCGGAAAACAATTTGTTTCTTTTTATAATTTTAAAATTACTAAAAATAAAAATTTAAAACCTGCGTTATCAACTAATATTGCTGGAAGAAGTGTTATATTTCTTGGAGATAGTTTACTTGGAACTGTTGGAGATCAAAGTTATCAAATTCCAGCTAATGTTGATTTAAATGAACATAGATATTTTGTATTGTGGGATAAAGCTAAAAATAAACCAATTAGTTATGCTGAATTAAAATAAAAATAAAAATCTATAAATCCGTAAAGCTTTTAAAGGGATAATAACTTATTATATTTACCTAATGCATCTGTAGCTCAGGGGTAGAGCGGCGGTCTTGTAAACCGCAGGTCGCGTGTTCAATTCGCGCCAGATGCTTACTTTTTAAAAAATAATTTATTATTTTTTATTTATTCAATTCTAAACAAAATAATTATTAAAATTGATGATTATATTATTTTCTACTAATTAAAATATTATTTAAACTTTAGAACTATTATTAAAAATATTTTTTAATATGATTTTCAGTCAATTTTCAATTTACTGTAAATTTCATGAAAAATTGGAGATGATTTTTGGCGAAATTTTCAGTCAATTTTCAATTTACTGTAAATTTTTCCGAAAATATCATTACTTTGCATAATTGTTGTGTGGTGGTGTTGTGTTTTTGTTGGATAAAAATTAAATTTATCAAAGTGATAAAAATTTTCTACCATACAAGTTCCACAATATGGTTTGTACACACATCTATCACATTTAACGTTTTGTTCAATCATTGAGTTTAGAATTGCTTTTTGAGTTTGAGGTTTTTCAAATAAGTTATGCCATTTATCTTTAAATACATCACCAACAACAAATTCTTCTCTTCCAAGTCCTTCGTGACAAGTATAAATTTTACCATCACTATGATAAGTTAATTGTCCTGTTGTTGCTCCACAAGGTGATTCGAAGTCAGTGTGGTATCCAGGGAGATTTTTTATAATTTTTGTCTCATATAATGCTTTTAATCTTTCAGTAGTTTTTTTCCCTGTTTTTTTTTCAAGTTCTTCAAGATACTCTAAACAATTTAAATAAAATTGTTTAAATTCATTATGAGAGTATAAAACTTTTTCATCATCGTTTGCTTTTCCAACATAAGTTAGTGGACGAATGTCAATTGTATTTAAATTATATTTAAAATGTTCATCAATAATTTCTTTATAGTAAGGAAGAGAATATTTTGTAATTGTTGGAAGTGAATTTACTTTTTTATCAATTCCTTTTTCTTTGTAAATTTCATTAATTCTAGTAATCCACCTTGTAACAGTTTTATATGTTCCAATTGTATTCCCAGTTTTTAATTGAATAAATCTATTTTTATCGTGAACATGTTCTGGCCCATCTAAACTTGTACAAATTGAAACATTATTGTCAATTAACCAAGTTATCATTTCCTCATTTACCATCGTTAGATTTGTAACAATTGCAAGTTTTAGACTTTTCTTTTTCTCCTTTGGTAAATTATTATTTAGTTTTTTGGCGTAAGTTGTCATAACTTTAATTTGAGGATAGTTGGCCATTGCTTCACCACCAGTAAATTCAATTGTTGCTGCTTTTCCAGGAGAGGACATAATAAATTCAATAATTCTTTTTGAAGTTTTATCATCTAAATCATTTCCGTTTTCTAAGTCATCAATTTCTTTAGGACTTGCAAAACAATATGTACAACCTTGATTACATCTATAAGTTGGAATTACAATGTGTAGGCTTGTACCATTTTCTAAAAATGAGTATTTTTTTTTAGTTTGTTTAATAATTTTAGAAATATTATTTGGTGTAATTAAAATTCCTTTTGCTAAAAGTTTATTGTAAGATTCTTCATCTAGAATTTTTCCACGTTTAATTTGTTTAAATGCGGATGAATTAATGAAGATATAGTTACCATCATCAACTGTTAAAAGATAAATTTTTTTTATTTTGTCAAAAAGAGCGGATCTATAATAGTTTTGAATATAATCAATTCCTTCTTTTTTTACAAATCCGTTTTCCATAAGAAATTTTAGGGGTTAAAGTTTATAAAGTTTTGTTGCTGGTAATTATTATGAAGTCAAATTTTGAAATTAATGGGAATGAAGCCATTATTAAAATTAATAAGAATATATATTCTAAAGAGATTGTTGTTCAAACTACTTATGTATTATTAGAGAAATATTATTTTTTAATTGATTGTGATGAAGATTATTGGGTTGTATCAATGGTTCCTAAGGAAGATAAAAAAATTAGTGAAAAATCAGTATATAGATTTTTTGATGAATTAATTGAAAGTTCTTCTTATTTGGACCAAATGAAAAATACTTCAGATATCCGTCAGATGATTTTAGAGAGAGCAATCTTAACTCAAGGAGTTTCAAATTCAGATGAAGAGTAGATTTGAAAAATTAGATTTTTCTTTAAAGGATGATTTAATTTTTCAAATTTATGAATTTTCTAGAAAAGATGTTAGTGAGTTTTATTTTGATTTTAACGAGTATCATTTAGATATTTCCTTTTCTAAATTTTTTGATAAATTTAGAAAGTATTTTTTTGGAATGATTGAGAAAAAAGTTATTAAAAGTATTAGATTTGATAATTTTCCAAAAGAGTTATTTGATAATTTTATTTTAAAGCCAGAGTTAAAAAATAAATATTTTAATTATTTTAGTTATAATGATAATGACTGTGAAATTTTAAGTTATATTTCTAAATTTGGTGATTGTGAATTTAAAATTCGAAACAAAATTAATTATATAAGTTATATAAATAAAATTGATAACTTTAAATCTAAACAATTATGTGAAGTTGGGAATAAGTTAATTAAATTAGTTTCAAATTTAGATACTAAAATACGGTTTGTATTTGTAGACTCTTTTGGAAAGAAAAGTAATGAATCTAGTAGTGAAAGATTTGTTTGTTATATTTATAATAATCCTGAAATATTTGATGAAATATATAAATTTTGTAAAAAGAATTTTAATTGTTCCAATATTAAAGAATTTTTAAAATTAAGTCAACAAATTGTTTTGAGTTTTGCTGTGATGAAATCTGGAAAAATTAGAAATACTATTTATTTTAATGTGAATCAATTTTCTAAGTTGGAAAAAGAAAAGTGTTTTAGTAATTTAGGAATTAAAATTGATTCTACAAGAACTATTTGGGGTTGTGGAATAGATTTTATAGATAGTAAAATAAAATATAAAATTTATTATGAAAAGTTAAAAGTTTCAAAATTAGAATTAATTGAATTTGTTTCAGATTATAGTTATTTTGGTTTACAAAAATATTTAGATTGTTTTGAGAATGATGTACTAAATGGAGTATTATTTGATTATAAATATGATGAAGTAGGAAATATTATTTCTAAAAGAATTGATATCTCTGTTCAATCTAATAAAAATAATTTAGATTCAATTTTAAAGTTAGAAAATAAAAATTTATATACAATTAGTTTTGAATTTTATTTAGATAAAGAGTTTAAAGTTAATAGTTATTATTCTTTAAAAAATTAAATATGGAAAATTCAAATATTGTTAAATTAAATAGTTGGGATAAAAAAGAATTTATTACTGAATTAAATGAGTTAGATAATGCAAAATCAGAATTTTATTTTGATGATATATTAATTAATAATATTTATGAATTTTTCACAAATAAATTAAATTTAAATTCTATTAAATTACATAAATTTGACGATTTAGATACAATATTATTAAGAAAAGCAAATAAAATATTTACTAGATACCATAAAGAATTTTTAGAAAATGATATCAAATTTGTTGGGTTTTCTCAAGAAGAAATTTGTTTAATTATTTCAAAAGAATTATATTTTTTATATTGTAATAAGTATAAAATTAAATTTGTTAAAAATTTAAAATCAATTAATGATGAAAATAAAAAATTAAAATTATATTCTGATAGTTTGTTTAAGTATTTTGAATTTGATTTGATTTATAAGTTTTATAATAAAACTAATAGATATTTATATTTTAATTTCCCAGAGGAAAAAGATTTAGATAGGTTTGTTTTTTATTTTTTAATAAATACTAAAGAAGATAAAGATGAAATTGTTAGATTATTAAAAAACATTAATTTTAATACAAAATGTTTAGAGATTTTTAGCAAAATTTCAGTGTGTGAGAATGGGAGTTTGTATGCAGTTGGTTTTAATTATAAAAATGAAAAATTAGTTAGAAGTACTATTTATTGTAGATTAAATAAATTTTCAAGTAAAACTTTTAATAATAAATATTTAAAAAAACATTTTAATTTAGATTATAATTTTTCTGAAAATTTAATTGTGAAAGATTGGGGATTTGATGTGTGTTCTGATGGTAAAAACATTTTAAAATTATATTTTAAAGAATCAAATTTTAAATCATCACAAAAATCAGAATTATTTGATATTTTAAATAATAAAACTTGTGTTGCTTGTTATAAATTTATTAAAAATGAATTAGTTGATGAAAAATATGAGTTTTCTAATAATATATTTACTGTTAATGAAATTAAAGTATTAGAAAAATTTAAAATTTATAATAAAGAATCTAAATTATTTTCTATTTATTTTGATAAAAGTGGAAATATTAAAAATACAGTAAATTATATAATTTAAAAAATTTATAAAATAAATTTGAAATCTATGGGGAATTTAACAATATCCACCAGAACCATTTTGGTGATTGTAATGATTTACGTGTGAAGCTTCTGATACTTCAACATCATCTTCAGCATCTTTAAAATCAATTGATTCTAATTCATTTTTGTGGTTTGTGTGTGAACCGTGTCCCTTAGCATTAACATCATCAACGTTTGCTAAAAAACCAATTGATGTGAAAGTAGACATAATGGCAATTTTAGTTGCAGTTTTATCAATTACTTTAGCATCTTCTTCGATAATAAAAGATTTTAATGATTTTTTAACTTTAGGAAGTTCTTTTTTCATAAAAATAAATTGAATTTTTTTATTTATAATATTTTGTAATTTTAATTACAAAAGCTTAGAAATTGTGTATAGTTTTAGTTAAATTTTAAAATTGATTTATTTTTTATTTGAGTTATTGGTATAATTTCTTTAAAGCTGTGTACAGCTACATATTCTCGCCAAATTCCATTACAAAATTGATTAAATAAACATTTTTGACATTTTGATAAATCTTTTTTTTTATCTCGTTTTGTAAATTCTTCCCAACTATCATATTCAGCATCTACCATTTTAAATTGTTTTTGAGCTACAAGTTCAGTAAAATCATAATAATATTTTAAAGGATATTCTTTATCTAAATTACACGGTAATATACTTTCAAGTTTTAAGTTAATATTATTTTTAATTGCCCAATCTAAACAGTCTTGAATATGTGGTTTAATTTGAGTATATGTTGGAGCTACTTTTGTTATATAGTCAGATTCTCCTGAAGAATGAGGATATGCAATATAAATTTCATTAACTCCAAGTTCAATATATAATTTACAGGTTTTTAAAAGTGTTTTATAATTTAATTTTGAGATTACAGTTTTTCCACAAATATTCCCCCCAGTAGATATAATATTTTTAATCCCTTGTACAGTTTGATCAAAGGAGTGTTGGCTTTGTGTTACAATATCATGAATTGGCGCAATTGGACCATGTAATGCTATGATGTATGTATCTATTTTCCCTTTAACTTTATCAACAAGTTCTGATTTAGATAGAAAACGTCCATTAGTCTGTAAAAATATCTCAATTCCCTGTTTATTAATATAATCTATAATAAGTGGAAAATCTTTTCTAATTGTAGGTTCTCCGCCCGTTACAACGATTCTTTTTACACCTTGATTAATCACAACATCAATTTCTTTTAGATATTCATCAGTTTTCAAATCAAGATGTCTATTTTTAATTGCAATGTCGCGTAATTTTTCCACAACACAATGTACACATTTATCATTACATCCATAACCAAGTTTAATATCAGCAGTTTTAAATTTAGGATTATATAATTTATCATTTGTATTTTGTATATGTTTTTTAATTATTGTATTTTTTTGATTTTGAATATCCATTTTAATTATTTTCCCCAACTAATATTTCTAAATATTTTTGTTTATTTGTTTTAATTTCAATTAACCTATTTAACATATTTTGATTTAAAGTTTTTAATTGTAAATAATCCATTGAAATTTTTTCAATTAAGTTTAATATTATAGCATTTAATAAAGTTGGAAAATTTATATTTTCTATATTACTTAATTTTAAAGTGTTTGAAAAATTCTTAAAAGATTCATTTGTTTGTGAATTTTCAAAAAATAAATTTACATAAACTTTACTTAAATCAAATTCAAAAACTCCTAGTTTAATATCGTCATAATCAATCAAATAAATGTCACTTTTTTTGTATAAAAAATTCGATGGATTAATATCATTAATAATTAAATAATTTGAAGAATAATTATATGTTAATTCATCATTAAATATTTTAATTAAGGTTTGTGGAATATCTACTAATTTTTTTTTAATTCTATTTTCAACTTTAATTATATCTAAATGTAAATTTCTAATTAACAAATTAGATGATTTTTTTGAAATATGATTAAAAGAATTAATTAAATTAATAATATTTACAATATTATTATTTAATGAATCTTTTGAAGTTTTAGATAATTTATTATTTTCAATAAACTCAAAAATTTGATGTGATAAATTTATTTTTGAATCAAATTGAGAATATAATAAATTTGGAGTTTTAAAATTGTTTGATTGCTTATTTAATTCAAAAATTAAATTATTTATAACTTTAAATTCATCCTCAGATTTATTTTTTATTTGTTTATAGAAATATTTTTTATTAGAGTTAGAATCTGTTATTATAAAAGTTTTAGTTAATTGATTTGTTCCAATAATTTTTTCAAATTTAAAATTAGAATCATTTAAAATGATTTTTTGGAAATAATCTTTGTCCATATAATATCAATTAAAAATTGATGTTTAAAAATATTATCTATATTTTTAATTAAAACAAACTAAAAAGTTGAAAATTAATTAACTTTTGGAGTTGCGAATTTTTGTGGTTTATTTACTGGTTCATTAGAACTAGATTTAGTTGAATTATTTTTTGAATCTGATGAAGTTTTATTTCCTTTATAATTTGGATTATTTGGATTATTAAAATTTGCTTTATCTTTATTACTAACTTCAGTTTTACCATTTGGATTTTTATAATTTCTATTATTATCTTTTGAGTAATTTGAAGTTCTAGTTTGATTGTTTGAATTTGGTGAGTTTTTATTATAATTTCTTGATGAAATGTGAACTCTCTTTGAACCATCAGCACCATTATTGTTTCTTTGGTTTTGAGCGTATTTTAATTCTCTTTCTTTTCTCTCATTAATCATTGCTTCTCTTTGAGCTGCTCTTTTCTTTTTTTCTAATTCAGCCGCAATTCTTTCTTCTTCTAAAATTGTTTCTTTAACTGGTTTAATTAATTCTGATAAAGGTTTATTGTAAATTTTTTCAATTGATTTTGAAATTTTTAAATCTTCCATAATAATATCTAATTTTTCATAAATAAAATCTAATCCTGAACCTTTTAACATTAAATATAAAGCAACACCTAACTCTTGATCTTTTTTATATTTAATTCCATCAAACCAAGTTTTAATATCAAATTTACAAGATTTTTCATGAAAATTTCCAGCTGAAATTCTTCCAATAGCATCTGCTAAATATTTATGATATAATTTGAAATCTAATTCATTTGGATAATATTTTTTACATAAATACATTTTAGTTAAAGCAAAATCAATTAAGATCCCAATTTCTTTTGGAATATCATCAAGTAATCCTTCTGCTGCGTTTGGGTGTAATACTTTAATTTGATTACTTCCATCAATATATCCTGAATAAATTCCATATCCATTTTGATTTGGTCCAAGTGAACCAACTAAAGCTCCTTTTGAATCATAAAATTGTAATGTTACATCTTCAGGAGACATATTAAATTTTTTAGCAATTAGATTATTTTTTTCATCTAAAATTGTTAAATATTTTTCAGTTATATCTGAATCTTCTCTACTTTCTGGTATTGTTACTACATCAATTTTTGTCATTTTTATTTTGTTAAACACATTTATTTTATTTTTACTATTTTTATTATAATTATTTTAGTGATAATAATTATAATTTATTTATCTATAGAGTAAAACGTGTGAAGTTTCTATAAATAATATTTTCAATCTCAAAATCATTATACCCCTTAATTTTAGCAATTTCTTTGTAAATTTCAGGAATTATTAATGGACTATTTTGTTTTTTTTCAGGATGTAAAAATGGACTGTCAGTTTCTACCAAAATTTGTTTCATTGGTAATTCTTTTACAAGAATTTGAAAACTTTCTGTTGTTTTTACAATCGCTGGAATTGAACAATAAATTCCTAATTGTTTAATTTTTTGAATATATTTTTTCTTACCCATAAAACAGTGTAAGTCAAATTTTTTAAATCCAGTTTTTGTTACATATTCTTCAAGAATTTCTAAAACTTTAAGTTCTGCTTTTCTTGCATGAATTAACATTGGTTTATCTAATTTAATTGCTAATTCAATTAATTGTCTAAACCGTTTTTCTTGCTGGTCAAATTGTGATTGTTCTGTAGAGTGGTGGAAATCTAATCCAACTTCTCCTAAGGCTACAATTTGATTTTTTTCTTTTTTAATTTGTTTAATATAATTATTAAAATCTAAATCTGAAATTTTTTCTGCATCTTGCGGATATAAACCAGCACAAATTTTTACAGTTTCAGAGTAATCTTTAAATTTTAATTTTGCTTTTTCATAGTTTTCTGGATTAACTGTATTAGTCCAGGCTACAATATTTTTATCTTTCATTTCGGAGATAATATCATAAATATTTTCCCCATAACTATCATAGTCAAGATGGCAATGTACATCAATAAACATTTGAATTAGATTTGATTTGATTTGTAAGTATAAATATTTAAAAATTATAAATATTTATTCTTCGTCCTCTTCTTCCTCTCTTCTTTTGTCTCTTGATGTCATCATAATTCTTAAGTAAGCAGCGTATGCTGGTCTAGTAATTAATACACCAACTGTTACTCCAATAATAATCATAAATGCAAATCCTTGTAAAATTTTTAATCCTGCAAAGTATAATGGTACCATTGCTGCAAGTGTTGTTAAATATGCAATCATAATAATGTATAAAGCAGATTTAACTTTCTTTTTAGAGGACATTTTTTCTTTTCTTTTTCTAAAATATTCATCAGTAATAATTACTTGATCGTCTACACCAGTTCCGATTGCTGCAATTAATCCTCCAATTGCTGCTAGATCAATTGATAATCTCATAAAAGATGCGATTCCGAATACAATAATTACTTCAGCGATTAACGCGATGAAAATTCCAAAAAAGATTGCCCAGTGTTGATATCTTAATGCGATGATTGAAGATACAATTAAAAGGGCCGCGAATCCTACTAAAATTGAATTTGATAATAAAGATTCTCCAAGACTTGATGAAATTGAGTAAGATTGAACTACTTCTAATTCAGAAGGTAGACTTTGTGTTGATAAAATTGCTTGTAAGAATTTCATTTCTTTTTGAGCAGAGTCTAATGCTTTTTTCTCTTCACTAAAACTATTTCCAGAAACAGTTATTTGAGGAGTTGTAACTTTGTTATATTTAAAACTTGAAGCTACGTTAAGAGCAGTTATTAAATCACCGTCTAAATAAAATTCAATTTTTTTAGATAAATATCCATTAGTTACAGAAAGTTGTTTTGATTGGTTAAAGAAACCATTTGCTCCTTCGCTATCAATTTCAACTGCGAATGCGTATGAACATGTATAACTTCCACCATTGTTTGGACATCCATTAAAGAATTCATTTTGTGGATCGTTTAAAACTCTTAAAACATTGTTTCCTGTAAAAACTGTTACGTTGTTCATTTGTGCGTGGAAGTTTCCTTGTCTTTTAATTAATTCAAATATGTCATTTTTATTTGATGAAATAGATTCAACAATTACATATTTTTCGTTTGAGAAAGCATCTTCAAGTTTGTTTACTTTTGTTCCTGAAGCTCCGTATACATCAAGTCTTGATTGTAAATTATTTACTAATAAATCAAATTGATCTGCTGAAAGCTCTGTTGATGGTTTTAGAATTAATCTACTTCCACCTTCAAGTTCAATTCCTAATCTAATATTTGATTTTGGTTCTTCTCTTACTGAGACTCCAATTTGACTTGCAATTGAACTCATATTAGATAAATTTTTTAATGAGATATAATATCCGAATTCATTTTGTGAAGTTCTAATTTTTAATTTATCTTCTAAATTTAATTTTTCTAATTCAGAATAATATTGTGCTACTGAAATAATTTCTACATTGTTTAGATGTGTAACTTTTTCAAAGCTTGTAAATGCGGCGTTGGAATCGAATAATAATCCTGAATCTTCTGCTGGTGAGTTAGGAGAAACTCCGTTGATTACAACTCCTTGTGTTCCGAAATTATAATTAATTGCGAAAATACTAATAATTAGAAAGAAAAATAGAACGAAATTTTTAAAATTAAATAAATTATCGATTAATTTTTCTTTGAATGAATCATTGTTTTGTGACATATAATATATAGAAGATTTATTTTTTTATAAATTTATATGTTTGAATTAGAATTTTAGTTGCCAAATAGGATAAATATAAATTATATTTTTTAATTTATTTAAAAAGTTTAAATTTTTTGTGTGTGTAATAAATTTTATATAAAAAAGATTATTTTATTTTATTATGACTAAAAATATTGAGCAAACTACTCAAATTGAGAAAACTAAAAACTACTATGATGGTATTGCTAGTGGATATAAAAATTTGTATCATGAAGAACAAATTTTAAAATTAAATTATGTGAAAGATTTATTTCCTGAAACTGGAAAATGTTTGGATGCAGGCTGTGGTGATGGAGTTTTAAATCAATTTGTTAATTCTGATGTTGAATTATTTTCTTTTGATTTAAGTTCAGAATTATTAAATTTGAATTCTAATGTTTCCACTCGAAAATTTCAGGGTTCATTAACAGATTTATCAATTTTTGAAAATAACAAATTTGATTTTATTTCTTCTTTTTCAGTTATTCAAGATATTCCGGATTTTAAAAAAGTTTTATTTGAATTAAAAAGAGTTTTAAAAAATGAAGGAACTTTATTTTTATCTTTTGTGAAAATTTCTTCTAAGAAAGAAAAATTACTTGAAATTATAAATTCTGAATTTAAAATAATTGAACAATTTGAAGAAATTAAAGATTTAATTTTTGTACTTAAATTCAAATAATTTAAAAAAATTAAATAGTAAAATTTTAACATTTCATGTTATTTGTTTTTTAGAATTTAGAAAATATAATTTGAAAAATAAATTTATTAAAAATTATTTTTCTTTCTTATGACCCATTAATGCTTTAGTTTGTAATAATGAAACTACTTCGTCAATGTCTTGATCCATCTTATTAAAATGTTCAATTACATATAAGTAAACTACAAATAATAACAGTGTACCTGTGATTAAAGCAATAACCATAACTTTAGGAGAAATGATTTCTTTTACAGATGTATATACAGCGATTAAAATTAATAATGCATATACAATAACAGTCTTTGATAAAATTAAACTGTACTTTTCTTTGTTTAACTTTGTTTTCTCTACAATTAAATTAATTACGGCGGAATCTAACAAAGAAAACTCCTTTGACTTAACAGATTGTTTTAAACTCATAGTTTTAAATTTGTTAAAATTGTATATATTAATTTATAACTTTTTTTAAGTGATGAAATATAATAATTATAATTTTGTATAAAATTTAGTTTCCACAAATTTTATTTTATATTATTTTATTTGCTTAATAAAAGTTAATAAAGTTTATAAAAATAAAAAATATATTCTAATTATATATGCACCCTAAAACTAAAAAAAATATGATTGGTCTTGGAACAGATAAAAAAATTGAGTTACAAGGAATTTTTGAAATTGAAAAAACTAGATCTTCACTTATGAGTTTTATGGAAACTTTAGGTTATGAATTATCAGAAAAAGATTTAACTCAAACAAATCAAGCACCTAGAAGAGAACTTACAGTTTTTGTTGATGGTAGAAGATTTCGAGATGATTATTTTGCTATTTGGATGTCTTTTAAATTATGTATGAATGGGTCAGATGTTGAAGTTTCTGAACATGGAAATAAAACAATTAAAACAAAGGGTTCGGCGCAGTTTATTATTAGTGCTTATTTAGAAACAGACCCATACCATAAAGAACCAGCAGGAGGTTTTGCAAAATTTTGGTTTAATTTGTTTAATAAATTCCATTTGGAACATATGGTGGCTGATGCAATTATTGAAACTGCTGTTGAACAAGGAAAAATTATTAAATTTTTTAGGGGCCAAGTTGGTTCAAAAGTTTAATAATATTAAATAAAATAACAAATATTTTTTCTAATTCTAATTCAAAAAAATATTAATAATTCTATAATGTAATTGTTATCTATATTAAGACAACAAAGCTTTAAAAACTAGAATATTGATATTTTTGTATATGAGCGAAGAATACGGAGCAAGTAATATTAAAGTATTAGAAGGTCTGGAAGCTGTTAGAAAAAGACCAGGGATGTATATCGGTGGTACTGGAATTGATGGTCTTCACCACCTTGTTAAAGAACTAGTTGATAATTCTATTGATGAAGCTTTGGCTGGACATTGTGATAAAATTTCTATTACAATTCATAAAGATAATTCTGTAACTGTAACTGATAATGGTCGTGGTATTCCTACTGGAACTCACGGTAAAGGAAAATCTGCTGCCGAAGTAGTTTTCACAGTTTTACATGCCGGAGGTAAATTTGATAAAGGTTCTTATAAAGTTTCTGGAGGTCTTCACGGTGTTGGGGCTTCTGTTGTTAATGCGTTAGCAACAAAGGTTGATGTTGAAATTTGTCGTGAAGGTAATATTCACAATATGACTTTTGAAAATCAAAAAATTACTAGAAAGTTAGAAGTTACTGGTAAGTCTAAACAAACTGGAACAAAAGTTACTTTCTGGCCTGATGCAACTATTTTTCAAACTATTGAGTTTGATTATAAAATTATGCTGAAAAGATATAGAGAATTTGCTTTTTTAAATTCAAGTCCTTTATTGTTCACTTCCATTTGTTTTAATAAAACGATTAAAATATCATCCAAAATGTTATCAAGAAGTTTTAAGTCCGTGTTTGTGATAAGATGCCCAAGCTCTTCAT